>JAVJIF010005283.1:0-257288 GCA_038442645.1 Agave tequilana
TTTTTTGGACTAATAGAATTTTTTTTGGAATTCTAAATATGTGTGCATTCTTAATTTGTTAATGATTTTCTTTTCTAGGTCCATACAAAAAAGAGGAATAGACTAATTCACAAGAAATTGCATAACTTAGTGTTCGTCAAGTTCAATGCAAAAATCAAGAGCAAAAACATTATCGATTAATAGAGATCCATTGGCAGCTATTGATGATGAGAAAAGAGTCACTGATTGGTTGTGCCTCAAAAACAAATGGAGCTCCCGCTTCAGAAAGCGATGATGAGGTCTTTCCCGGAGAAGGATTAACATGGAGGCAAGTTGAAAAATCCTCGGGAGCTTCTTTAAAGAGAAGAAAGAGTTCAAGAACAAAATTAAAGACTTTTTAAGAGAAAAAACAAAAAGCGGGGGCCTATTTGCTATGAACGCGAAGAAGACATGAAATCATCCAGTTCAGAGTCATCATTAGAGGATGAGAGCCATGAGGTGGAGTTTAATTTAACAGTAATGATGTGATCGATTCAGAAGACTCGGAGCCGGAGTTTTCGGAGGATTGAGGAGATATCACCCGAGCCACTTTCACCTTATGAAAATTTATTGCTTTGAGCTTGATTTTGAAATGTGTTTAAGAACTATCTTTGATGTGTAACTGTTGGTTTAACTTTAAACTATTAGAAAGTGGAAACATTGACTTGATCTTTCTTAGGATTATGCTTTCAATTGTTTATTTTTTTGAAAGTATTATTTCTCATTGTTTTATTTAGATAGTTAATCTTTTCTGTATATTAGCTTGAATATTGATTCTATGTTCAGTTTATATTTATAGGTTGTTACAAACTTGAAGTTTTCATTCATAGTTGTAGCTTAAATGCAAGTTGTACAGGTAGTATATCCGAAACCACTGTCCTAAAAATCGAATTAATCGGCCGATTAATCAGCCGATTAATCCTATTCGGTGGCAACCCGTTTAATATTACATTAATCGCTCTGATTATGCGCTCAGGCGATAATTGGGTCCAAAACGATTAATTCCCGATAATGCCCGATTAATCTGATTAATTCCCGATTAATCATTTGCATTTCATATGTTTTTATTTGAAAAACTTATCACTTTGTGTGTGTTGGATTGCTAAGTAGTTTATATTGTGATGTTGATAATTTGATAATGATTTTTTATTAAATAGTAGATGAACTGTTATTTATTAAATAGTAAAGGAATTATGATAATTATTGTTGTATATTTTGCATAAAGTAAAAGTCATACTTATGTTTATATTTAGATATTTTCAATAAATTAACTGTATATATTCATATGTAGTTGTGTATAAATATAATTAAATATATTAAAATTTTCTTAAATGATAATTCCCGATTAATCTCTGATTAATCATTATTCAGTGTTGGATCGCACGAATAATGAAACCGATTTTTGAACACTGTCCGAAACAAGATGGTTTACAATATATTGATTTCATGCCTTTATTATATCTAAATGTGATGTTTTAGGATATTTAGACATTTAAGACCATACTATATAATGTATATGATCTCGAAAATGACACCGAAATTGGGCAAATATCCCCGAAATTTCTCCGAAATCTGCAATCCGATTTTACATTTTGTCTTTCCGACATTAGGCCAACATCTGACGTTTAGAACATTGATTAAACTTGCTTACCTCTATTGTTGAGCTATCTGAGCGCCAAAAAGGATTCGTGGTCACCAACTCCTTGACCTGCTTAACCACACCGGTTCCACAATCGTAATTCCCTTGGCTTGCGGACCAACTCCTCGTTGTGGTGAGAGAGGCCATCAGCGGCCATGTTGTCAGCTTCACAGTTGTATTCAATGTGGAAATTATAGCTGAGGAGCTTCCATAACCATGTGCATTGGATTCTATGGTACTTAATACACCTCTAGCCCATTTTGATGACAAAGATACTGGTGCGAGGCCTTAACTGCTCCACAAAATTGAGAGCACCTTACGCTCATAGGTGGAAAGCGCCCTAACTGCCCTCGAGCTCTTTGCTAATGAAGGCCAGTGGTTGTGCTTCTTACATTAATACTACGCCAAGGTCAGCTTGAGGCATCACATCAACTACAAACAGTTTAGAAAAGAAAGGCATGGCAAGTACTTGCTGTGATGTGAGAACCTACTTCAGGTGGTTAAAGGCTGAGCAAATCTATGAGCGGACGAGCAGTGCCCCCATAATCTTTGATGAACCTGCAGTAATGCCTTGTGAGGCCCGGGAAAACCCTCTCAAGCTTTTGGGAGACTTCAATGCTGGCCAAGACATCACTGCCTCCACATTTTCCTATTCAACAACGACTCAGTTTTGGGAGATTACATGACCGAGGTAATCAACCTCAGATTGCCCAAAGTTGCATTTACTTCGTTTGGCATAGAGTTACCATGCCACCAAATTTGTAGCAGAAGAATTATATGCGGCTCATAACAACAATGACGTGTACAAGACGAATACTGCGCACGTGCCAAGCTTTTGGCACTTCATTCACATAGCAAAAATCACTTTAGAGAGATAAATTGCTACATTCTAAATTCAGAGAAAAATATCCAGATAACATATTATCCAAGTCTTAATACAATAGACTACTAGGGTTTTAATACATAGCCATACAATACTATCTTACATCATATAAATCAAAAACAAAAGATAAGACACTACGCTTATAACACTTTTAGAGCCACTTAGCTTCTGGTTACTCCAACTAAAGCTGGTTGGTATCTGGAAAAGTTTAGAAAACAACGGTGTTGATGAGAACATCCAAGCAGTGTCCGAGACGAAGTATCAACATGCACAAGAAGCTCCACGCTACAATTTTTTGATTTTGTTGGTGTCTGAGACTGTTTTTTCTATTTTATGTTGAGTGTTTTAGTCTTGTATTTTGATTAGTCTCATATCGATTGTGAGAGGGAAGTGAATATTTTATAGGCCTATATATTGACATGGATTGAATAATTTTTATTGAGATTGATTAATGAAAATTTGCGTATTTTCGAAATGAAATTACTTGTGAAATTGGAGTGTGAAGCTCATTTCAAAAAGGGTTTTGGTGTGAAGCCATAATCCAATTATCCCTTCCCTTCTCTCTCAAACCTTAATCCAAGTTATCCCTTTCAAAATCCTATCTCTTCTCTCAAGTTCCAACTCAAAATCTAATCCCATCCCAAATCCAATGTTAGCCGCATATCAGAATTTAGTTGCAAACAAAAGAAATATCTACAAAAGAAAAATAGAAAAAGCCCTTCTTCCCACGAGCCTTCTTCCTCATCTTGTCTGCCTCCAACAAGTAACCCACCACCGCTTTTGTCTTCTTCCCCTGGGATTCCCCGCCCACCCCTCTATACTGCCATCAGTCTCCGAAACCAGTACCCCACAGGGTGCTCCTCCTATTCCCATGTTTGTTGTAGTTGCCTGCGTGCTCGGACCAAGGCCTGCGCCACCCTTGTCTCCTCATCTTCGCAGCAAGAGAACTTACATCCAACTCGTCCTCGACAACATACCTCTAGCTCCCCGCAATCTCTTTTCCCTCTTCACATTGGCTCGTTGCCAATACTGCAAATCTCCACCACGTTTTCATCTCATGTTGCCTGCATGATCATCCTCCGATTACTTCTCCTGTGGCTCCTCCTGCATGTCCTCTCTTTTCTCTGCTGCAGATGAGCTTCAACAACTCTGCAGTAACAAATAACTCAAGATCAGCTTGTCGAATAACTTCAGGACACGTCAGAAACCGATCAAAATCTGATTAGCAACATCAAAAGCAAGATCAACGAGTAGCGAATACCCGAGAATGAAGCTTCTCGGTAGGTTATTTTATTTTCAGTAGTAAGATTATAGTTGAGTGACACCATGAGTTTTATGTCTATTTTATCATGAATTCCTGTTGTCCACTAAACTATGAGGCTATCCGTGATCCCGCTAGAACTTGTGATTTACTTATCAGATATTGCAAGTCGGACTATTCTCTAGTTAACTAAATATTGCATTTTATTCATCTAGATTGGATTATCTAAAAACTACACATGCAATTGTTTGTTAAATACATCTGTGGTATTGCTAGTTTTATGTAGTTTCCTACCGAAGATCGTTAATTTTTGTGAAACGTTGCGAATTCAAGTTTATCACTGACTAAACACCACATGCATTTCCCCATTCACATCTCAAGGGAAAATAACCTAAACAATTTTTTTCAAATTATAGTCTTTCCTCTTTCATTTAACATCAGGTGTGATCTTTATGCTTAACGAGTACCACAACTCTTGCTGACGAATCAAAAACACAATGTAGAAATACCACTTGCTATTTGAAAACATGTGTATGACAATTTTATTCTAGCACATGTATACAATTTAAATCACAAGTAAATATAAAATTTTCACTTATGAAACATGATGATCAGCTATTCAGAATTTGAAATATCTTTCAAAACAATCACAATATGCAAATTGGGGTAACACATCCACTTAGAAACATAAAGGCCGCTTATATAATCGCCCCTCACTTAGTCACTAAGGCTGAAACATAAAGGCCACTTATATAATCGCCCCCTCACTTAGTCACACTAAGGCTACGAATTATTGTCCAGTAGCAGGGGAATGCGCATAATCACTTATGAGTCACCCGAGGACAAAGTGTACCTAATCTTACCATAAGTTGCCTTAAGACCACTTATGCCCGAAGGCCACTTTCACTTTGCCCAAAGGCCACTTGTTCAGTACACTCACTACCATATGGCAGGCTCATTAATCGGGATATGTGATTCTAAAGGTGGCCCCCGTCACAATGACGTGGTACTTAGCTTTTCACATCTATAGTTCACTCACTCCATACTGGACCTTTTGAGGGGTTTCAACAAACAAAAACAATACAACATAACTTTTTCACATAGCACTATCACTTTGAACAATCACTTCAAAACATAACATAGCTTATGTCAATTCACTTGTTCATATCATTTGATAGAACCAAATTCACAGAATCCATTACATATCCAGAATTCACTTCCTATCACTGTAAAAGTAGTTTTGAAGGTTTAAAAGAACTCGATAAGGTTTCATTCTCTAAGTAACACAGTAAAAATTGCAATTCTAAATCTCATTTGCGATATGATCACTTTTCAATAACATATGAATGATTAATCAATCACATGAAGCATGTGACAATACAATTCCAATTTATGTCATTGATAAAACTCACTAATCATTTTTAATCTATCAACTTTTGTGAAGAAAAGAATGAGACAGTAACATTGATAATTTATTTTCAAGTCAAATATTTCTGTATGAATATATTTTCAAAAATGACTAGTGGGAGAATCTTCTTATTTTTAACGACATGAATAATTTGCAAATCACATAAATACATGAACCAATACATGTCAATGTATCTCACTAATATAACACACTGATCATGTTTAATTTCATCATTTTATATTCTAAAGAATAAGCCAATAGAAGTTGATAGTATACCTTCAAATCAACTATTTTCTTTTATGTACATAAACTTTTGCAAATAATTATTTCAAATCAGCCTAGTAAAGTGTACTCACTGTAGATGATTCAAAGATTCACTCACTCATGTCTGGTTAATCTCAAAGAATTTCTAAAATATTCACATTTCAATCATTAATAACTTATTCTATTAGAAATCATATTTATATTACTTGCTTAACCTCTTATGCATGAACAAGGTAGCCAAATGCCTAAAATGGGTTTATACTTATCTCTGACAATTTCAAAGATTTTAATTGAATTTTCTGAAAAATTTATAACACTTTTAGCTTAGAATGGGCCTTTTTTCAAATTTTGCAAGGTCCATAGGTCTTTCTGTAATTAAGTCAGTCCTATTATACAATGATTTTTATACAAATCTGCTTTTTCTTTTGGCAATACTGCAATTTTATTTGCAAAAGAATTTTAATCGTTCAGACAGTGGCTGAAATGCAAAGAATATACAAGACATGGGGTTCTATAGAATTTCCCTCCTTTCTCTTTTTCTTCCCGACACTCACCCGAACCCATTCCAACCAATGGCTGCTCGGGTTTGGGTGGGGTTGAGGTTCTACTCGTAGCCTCACTGCCCGGTAGTGGCCCACCGCCGGCATCTCGTCAGATTTTTTTTTCTTTCTTTCTATCTATGTTCTCTCTGGGCTTGTTGGTAAGGGTGAAAGTGAGGAAGCAAGGAAGTGGTAATAGTTCCCTTGAAACTTGAGAATTGGTAGTAAGTTTTTACGGTATTTGGATGTTGTAGGAAAGTGTGATTTGAAAATGTTATGTCTTTTCCGTGTTTGGATGGTAATGTGGAAGTTAAAGTGAAAAGTTGACTACAAAGTTGACCGCAAACTAATATTAAAATAAAAATTAATTTAAAAATAAAAAAAATGAACAATAATTAGAATGCAAGTGAGATTTACATGATCAAAAAATTAACTGTTTTGCGCTACAACTTATTACAAATGAGATTTACATGGTCACAAAATTAACTGTAAACACTCTGGAAGTGAGGAAATAAGTGAGGAATGGTTATTAAAAGAGAGAGAAAAGGAAAGGGGTTTTCTTATTTTCCTTTTCCGTGTTTGAATAGATAGGGAAGTGAGCAATTATATTTCCCCATTTCCTTACTTCCGCCCCACTTCCTTGCAACCAACATGCCCTCTATTGAAAGGCATGAATTTAAATCTAGATTGAATGATTCTACTAATCTAAAACTAATTTAAAATAGAAAATGTTGAGAAATTTTACCTCAATATGAAAGGTTTCCTACCACCTCTTTTCCTTCCTTTTCTCTTCTCTTCACTCTCACTAGCAGCTGAACTATTTGTTGCTGCTGAATTGAGGAAAGATAGGAGGCTTTTATAGCCTTCTCCTTTCATGAGAGTGAGACGAGTGTCCCCCCAGGGTCTCTAGTTTCATGGGGGAATGACACCGCAATGTCTCTATAATAGCATTGAGTTCAACCAATAGAAATCCCACAAGAAGTTAACTAATTGCAACTATCACCCGATTAACCAAACAATTTCATTAAAGGCCTCGTTGTTGCAAAAATGTGAATTACAACTTACTTTTCTCATGCGAATTTTTCATAGCTTAAGTATTGTTTTAGGATTTAAGAGTGGGTTATTACAGAGTTGGTGATCCTTCAATACTTGAAGACCAAAGCGAAGATGCACCAAATGTTCCTGCCAAGAGCATCTATACACAAGTATATCATCAAAAAAAGCGAAATTGAATTTGCGAAGATGCTCACAAAACACATTGTCATGAGAGCTTGAAACATGGATGGGGTGTCACGAGACCAGGGCATGACAAGGGATTCATGATGGACTTCGTGCATGCGAATACAGTTTTGTGAATAGCTTCTCGACCATACAAATTTGGTGATTCCTAGAGCGCGGAAAAGTACTTAGCACCGTGCAGTTCATCCAACAGATCATCAATATATGGAATTGAGAAAGAATGGTGATGGTGTTCTTGTTGAGGCCCCTGCAGTCCACGCATAGCCTCCAACTACCGTTGGCTTTCCTTACGAGCACCACCAGCGTTGCGAACGGGCTGGTGCTTGGCTGACAAGTGAGGCCCATAACATTTCCTAGAGTAGATGAAGCATTTTCGCTCATTGATGGCCTGGGTATTGATAGCGCTGAAGGACCAATGATTTATTTGGGATCCTTTAAGGGAATGTGATGATCATAATTACGCTCGGGTGCAAGCGTGTAGGCTCAAGGAAAATCATAATAAATTCTGTTAGGAATGCCTCCAATTTAGGATCCCTGAGGGCTCCAAGTTCCTTATCATTGTCCACATACAATTGTAGCCGTAGGCCTGTCCCGCACTTAGAAGCATTTTGTCAAACGCCTGGCCTGTGACTACCTCGAGTTCACTGCTATAGCCCAACGAGTAGTTCCCAACCCCTACCTTACAAAATCACATTCTTAGCCTCTTGAACTCCCAAAGAATGGGGGGCAGCGATTGGAGGCACACTGTGCCAAGCAAAATCTAAGCCGCGCCCATTGGCAATGTCAGCAAATCAGTGGTGGGGGCTATGCCTTGGATATTGATTCTCACATCCTGACAACAACTACCATCTTCTGTAAAACTCTTGAGGGGTGCATATGGTTATAATAAAACACCCATATTTTTGGAACAGTAAAATTTAAGTGTGGAAGAATGGTGGTGGAAGGATGATTCTTCCACGGTTTTGGGACTGAAACAAAACATAATAAAATCAGCAGAAATAATATAAAGATAATTCAGTAAATTAAAATTAAAATTCAGAGAAAAAACAGATCATAAACATAATGATTATGGGTTCGGTCAACCCTCTACGTCCACCATCTTGGGGCGTCTTCCTAATGATTTTCAATCCACTAAAAACTTGCTTTCACTCGAAGAACTTTAGTACAATCGTTAACTCTTTGCACCTAGAGATTGGACTTCAACACTCCTCCAGCCGAAGAGGTCTCTCTTCCACTGAAGAGGACTACACACATTAAAATGTTTTGTTCTCTTTCATAATAATAATGAGAACACTAAATAAGCACACAATTCTAAAAAGAAAAATATACACCGAGGCTCTATAAGTGCAATGATGAAGTAAAACTTTGGCACAAGAAATTAACCACTATTGCAATCTAGGATTGAAATCACCTTAGGAAAAATTAAATGCGATTTCAAACTGAAAAATCAGAGCTTTTAAAGAGAGAATTAGAAATTTAATGCTCAAAATAAAAGCTCTTTGTAAAAGACTTGCTTTGAATGATATGAAGATCTAGAAATTGAATGCAAAAGAATAAAATTTAAGACTCAGAATTTCTCTCTTGAAGGAATTTGAAAGTGGGTTGCTCCACTTTAATTTACTATTTTTCTATGCCTGAACTTATTGCTCTGTCCATTATATATATAAGTCTTTTGAACAAAGCAGAGATCATTAATTCTTGTTTTAGCCATTAGAAACAACGACACAAAAATCAGCCAGTTGCAAGAGAGCGTGGTCATTTAATTCAGATAGGCAACAAGTAGATTTTCTGCACCTCTAGATCTCGGGGCAATGGGTTCTCAACAGGCGGGGGGAGGGGGAGAGAGTGGGCATTTAATGTTGTCTAAGAGAGAAGAGAAGGGTGAGCTTTTATAATTCGCTGCTTATGTTGGGGGGGGGGGATGATTCAAGTAGTCACATGTCACTCTCAAGAAGTACTAGTCACGTAGGTGTCCTTTTTCAAATAATGCAAGCGGTCATGTGAAAGAGACAAGCCCACATGAGTAAGCTATGGGATTTGAAATTGAAAAGTACTTTGTTTTCTCTCATGACAACTTGGTCAAAGTATATAAAATATTTGTAACCAAAAAATACTTTTTCAGCAGTAAAATGTACGCAGAAGTGAGAATTTGTGCTGGAGAGCATGGAAGAATGCTTGTGGAAGAATCTATTTTCCCACGCAGAATTATTTGAGAAAATCATGAAAAAATCCATAAAATGGGAAATGCCTATAGAAAAGTTCTTGGATCAAACTAAAGGTTGTTTAAAGAATTTGGGCTAAGAAAGTCCTATGTGCCATAAAAAACTTCATCAAAAACACTTTTACATAAAAATCTAAAGAATATGAAAGTTTACTCTTGATTTGCTTCTTTTGATCTTGGCTCTTGATTGAAACTGTGATGCCGCTTGATCGAGACTTGGAGTTTTGTATTTGCTCTTTTTGATCTTTTCTCTTGTTGTAGTTTGATTTGAAATTGTTGTTGATCTTGGAGTTTATTTCAACCACCTCCATACTGATTTTGCAATTTAGTTTTTTTTTCCCCCATCCATCCTCCAACTCAAGTGTCTTTACCTATTTTGCAAGACACAAACTCTAAACATAGTGGTTAGTAATAAATTGATTAGTTTAAGTATCATCAAAATATTTTGTTTCACACCTTCAACCCTTCTCCTTACTGGCCACATTGACCTTGAAGTTGAGGCTCCTATGAGCGAGTCACAGTATGGGAGTCTATAAAATTGTGGGTTACCTTGGAATCAATGAGAACTGGCACTCTTTTCCCATGGATCTCTCCAATTATGCACATTAGATGGAACTCAATGATGTTGAAGCCGTATTGAGTTCTAATCGAGCTTCATTGCACTGCAATACCTCCTCTAAGTTGTTGAATCCCCAGTCACCCTCCCCTTCATTTGAGCATTCAACCCCTTGAATGATGAACAACTCGGGATTCTTACATTTGTGCCCTAAGACATACTTTTCATCAGTGATAGCAGAGTCCTTTCTCTTTGTCCTCTTGAGTTTCTAGGGCGGAGACTCTTGATG
Source organism: Agave tequilana (assembly GCA_038442645.1). Taxonomy (NCBI): domain Eukaryota; kingdom Viridiplantae; phylum Streptophyta; class Magnoliopsida; order Asparagales; family Asparagaceae; genus Agave; species Agave tequilana. The sequence continues at coordinate 10,318 of JAVJIF010005283.1, forward strand.
GGTGGCGGGTGGAGGTGGTGGCCATTGTGTCCTTGCCCCCTGTAGGGATTGATTTTAGGAAAGTAGAGCAAGCACGCTTCTTCCTTGCAGCAAGCTTAGCATCCTCCCATTGAGCATAAACACATCATCTTCGAGAGTAGTAGGGAAACAGTACAACACTTCTGATTGTAGCTCCTTCAGTCCTCTTACATAGCAGTTCACGAGGAAGTCCTTATCCAACCCATCTACGAGAGCAGGGATACGCTCGAAGTTGGATTGATATTCATCGAGGGAGCCTGAATGCTGCAACTTGGATAGTGCTCTCTTGCGATTTTATGTCTAAACTTCGTGGAGCCAGGCTAAAAAAAGAGGCAACAAATGACTAGCCATTATCCATCAGGTTTGCTCTCTGCACTACTCTTTATTCTCTGTAGTACATTCCAAGTGTCAATCACCCATCTCCAACCCAAAATGATTAGTTTTCCAAGAGGCCGAGTTTAATTGGAAGCACATCTTTGTTTAAAAATGTAGATAATGCATGTCAAACACGTATTCTCTTGTATTCCCCCTAAAGAAGGCCTCAGAGAGCAACTGTAATTTGAGAAGGCTTGCAGAAAGATTGACCAAATTTGGTAATGCATTGCCGATCCGCTAAGTAGGTGCCTAAATCGCATGTTAGGCAACTAAGGGCATGGGTGGGTCTTTCCCTAATTTCTTGAATCCTATTTGCTGGGTATGGAGTCACACCTCATTTGATGCATTTTAGGCTGGTGCTACCTAGACAGACAATTCAGAATTCTCCTAGTGTTAAAAAAAAAAAAAGTTTATGTCAAAGGGGCAGATAAAAATCCATAGAGAATTGTACGCCTCAGTCATGTTTGTGGCATAATAAGCCAGAATGTCATTTGTAAGTGTGCATTACTGTATTGGTATGCATATTCTCATGTATTACCTAAAATTTTTGGCTATGGACGTTCCCCACCAACATTTCTTTTGATATTTTCATCCGTTCTGTGATGATTGTCATTAGATGAATATACTCAACCTTCCATTCATGTGCTATTGACGAGTCTTGTATTGATCGTAGAGTTTTAAATATGGGTGTCCTGTTCCCATGGATCAATAAATCATAATATATTTTGTATCACACTTGCACTACCCATTTGCGTGACTTGGTGAACTTTTATTGAAATACTGTGTCCATCTAAGTTTTGTAACTTCAATTCGAATGACAGAATACATGTCAATTTGATCACTGCCTTACATTTAGAAATGATGTCAAAGCCTGAGAGGTATTAACATCACATGAAAATTAGGTGGTAGTGTAATTTGAAGTACCTCCAATAAGCGAGCTTTGTTTAATTTCTTCCTTTGTCACCATCCTGCTCAATATTGACATATTTTTGTCAGGTACATTATACCAGTCCCAGTAATAAAACATTTTATTGTGGAAGAGAGAGGGAAGTATGTTGGATTCTGTTTTCTTTGGTTGTCGTGCCAGGCCACTGAAAATGTTCAATAGCGAGAGCACTTCCGCATGCGTCCAGATATGGCTGGTGTGCTTGTGAGCAAAATCAATCCTCTCTCACATGGCTCATAAAGTGCTGAGAAAAGATAATATAGTTCTTGCGTTTGATGGTGTTCCTATAGCAAATGATGGAACAGGTAAGTCAATTCTGTCTCTATTCTTTCTTTTAAATTCAGTCTGTTATTTGCCTTTTCTAGAAGGTTGTGTTGCTTGTCAATTGTCCTTGGTTGAGTGACCAAGGAATTATGGAAGCTCATGCCTGGTAGATGTCATTAAACCTTCATCAAGTTTGAACCTTCATCAAGTTTGAGTTTTTTTTTTATTGGTATTTATCATGTTATATGCTGCTATATTTGCAGCTCCTTTTCGAAAGAGAGAGAGGATAACCTTTGATCATTTGGTATCTATGAAGAAACCTGGAGAAACAGCTCTCCTCAGAGTATTACGAGATGGTACAGAGCAGGAGTTAAGCATTACTCTCCAACCAGTGAGTGTAGTTATTCATGTTTCTTTAACTCTTTAACTGAATGACAGCATTTGGGTACCTGTAGTGATATACTAAAGATATCTATTCCCTTAAGTTATAGTCATATAAGTCATTGGAGCGTTTTTGTCTTCTCTCCAAGTGACTTCTTTTTTCCTACTTTTTGGAAGAACTCTCTCTTATAGCAACTTGACATACTATTAGAAAAAAGTCAAAAACTAAATCAAGGATAAATGAGAGTATGATGTTGAGAATCTTGAGATAGTGACAATAATGTCACTAGTTCTGTTTGAACCTTCTTTTCTGCTTGGTTTCAATTAGAAGGAAAAATACAAAATTAAACTAAATCATGCAAATGATGGATGAGATATTATGTTGAACCACGTTACTGTTAATTAAATCTAATAAGCTTGTTCTGCAAGTACACATTTTTATAATTATGCAGTTACAACCTTTAGTTCCAGTGCATCAATTTGATAAACTACCAAGCTACTACATATTTGCGGGTCTGCTTTTTGTTCCTTTTACTCAGCCTTACTTTCATGAATATGGAGAAGATTGGTATAACACTTGCCCTCGTCGACTGTGTGAAAAGGCATTACGGGAACTTCCGGAGGAGGCTGGGCAACAGCTAGTCATCCTTTCACAGGTATCTTTGCCTTATAAGTCTGTTCATATTTAAATATCAATGCTGCACGTGCCACACACACATGATATATGTAAATATTAAGAAATTTCATAACCAGTAAAGAAATTAAGAAATTAACACTAAAATATTAATGATAACAATAAAATCAACACAAGAAGATACATGCAATGTTAAAATGGTCTAAACCTTGAATCGGGTTGAATCGTCCTAAATTGGACATTGTGGAAGCAGGGTTTGGGTCGGATTTTAATAGGCTTTTAAAAAGCAATGGTATCAGGTTTAAAAGGATGACCAATTGAGATTAGGGTGTAGAGGTGATTTTGAAACTCTGTGGGTATAAAATTAAGCTAGCTACATAATGGCGTTGGGAACCTCGGAGCCGCGTGCTTGGGTTTGGTTGGGGGGTGGGGGGACCTCGCCGGTGACCGATAAATGGTGTCATATTTTCTTGTTGGTTTTTCTTTCCTTTTTTTAACAAAAAAAAAAGAGTTTTTGCCCAGGCGGTGGCTTCGTAATCCTGTTTTGCCTAGTGCTTTCTGCGATGCTTATAAATATGTTCAATAGCCTATACTAGTTTATTGAACTTTTTAGTTCAATGTTTGAACAGAGTTGGAGCACAGATTACAGTAAAAGAAAATGGCTACTGTGGTACTTGATTGTTTTAAGATGCAGTATGAGGAGGAAAGTGAGATTCCCTTTCAACAAAGTGAAAGTACCCAAAAACAAAGTCAACTAAGGAGGAGATATACTGTAACTCATTAGGTTATTAAATTAAAACAAGAAGCATTAATTAGGCTATGATTTTTCTTTTTATTTATACTCTTGACATCTACTTATTTAGTTTATCTACTTATTCATGTTAGTTGAATCATATAGATCATGCTCATGCTTGCACCAACTAATGTGTTGTATAATATTTTGTTCAAAATTTGTGACCGAAACTCTGATTATTCCCAAAACATGTCAAAAATGCTTCTAATTATCTCTAGAAATGTTTGGTAAATATTAATTAATTTTAGATTTTTTTTAAGAATCAACCAATTGAACCACTATGGATTGTCTGATATTCTCGATGTTGATGATACTGGTACCATAAACCTTCGTCAGGTTCTGATATTGAATCCAACATTTCAAACCTTTGGTTTTCAATTATGAGTTGAGGTTCACATTCAAATTCGCTTTTAGCTATGCAATTTAAATATTAGTACCTACTCTTAATTGTCTAGTCATGTTAGAATATAATTGCGTGATTGTAGGGGTAAATTCTCAGAAGAAATTTGTCTACACTTCAAATTATAACCTGGGTCGAAGAGAGAATAGAAAAAGCAATCGCAAAGATTCAGGTTTTACGTGAAAATTCAATTTGGGAAAACCACAGGGAGGAGGGGAGAATTTATTATTTTCAGAGGATTATAGTGGATTCTGCAGAGATAAACTCTCTTCTTCTTACTAAATATCTTTCGATCTCAGAATGTACTCTTTCTTTGTCCCCTCGAGATATATTATATGCCGGGAGTCTCTGTTGACAGTGCGAGTCATGTTGATTCAATATCCGCATATTCGCATGATCTACACATTGTGATCCATTGCCTGGGAGTTTCTCCGCATGTTCTACACGTTGTGATCCATTGCAACAGCTGAGATTGTGCTCTTGATTGCGGGAGTGATATCTGCTGCTTTCTATAACTGCTCGCGTTGAAATAGGGATCGTGAACTACGTTTGAAATATGAATTGACCTGGTGGCGTAACAGACTCCATAAATATAGGCGGGAGTTGATAAGACCAGTCGCAGAGGTTATCTTGCTCAAGTCAAAAGAACTCACTTCGGGAGAATGAACACCCTCGGGACAGTTATGGTCATCGGGAGAAGGGAATAATCTTGGGAATGTTCTGGACGTTGCTTTTGCTAGAACATTTTTCCTTGCGAGTGTCTTCGGAAAATTCTGATTGGGGGGGGGGGGACACGTGTCTTGATACTGGCATGGGTCAGATTTTCACCACTACAGATGCCCCTCCGCTTCCTTTTTCTCCCAACTCCGAGGGAAAAGAGTGGAGCAGAATGAGTATGTCTTGGCTCGGAAAGTTGAGGTGTCTTTTGTAATCTGAAGGGTCTTGGTCAATGCCTCTTTGTACTCTGGGCCTTCTTTGAAAACTGGTGAAGACAGCTGGGTAATTAATAATCCAAATCTTGACTTTATTATAGAGTAGATCGTGTGGCAGGATTAAATCGAATCTGGTTGATTTGACATGCCGAAAAATCTAGGATTCAAACCATCTCTGCTGATGTGAAAGTTTTGAATTTGAGACGGTTTAGCTTTTGCATCTATAAATAGGGTGTATTCTGAAAGTGGGAGGCCCATCTTCAGAAGGTTTTCTCTGCCCTCTGATATTTCTTGTCCTGGTGTCTGGTGGATTGAGTTGTTCGTTCTTCGCTCGATGAAAGGAGATAGAGAGGATGCCACTGATGAAGATGGTGGTTGCGTCGCATCCGTCTCCTTGTCATGTAATTTTGGTTCTTGTGATGGCTTTTGGTTCTCGCGACAAGGCCCCGCCGCCAGGGAGGAATAATTTTGGCTCAAGCCTTGACTTGATTTGCTCAAAGATGCCTTCCTCTGGTGGTAGGTGCGGACGGAATGAGGTTTTGCTCGAGTGGTGAAGGTGTTGGACCTGATCCCATCGTTGTTGTCCACGTTTTGGATTCTTCTCTCCGGGCCGGGTCTTGTGGTCTTCGCATCGGGAATCTTTTCTTAAGGTGAGGCCCGGGAAGGAAACACGGATAGATAACCTGGGATGATGAGGCGCCCCTGTTTTAAAGACTCCTTCGTATTTGTTCGGGATGAAGGGACCGTGATGTGACATCATGTTCTTGCATGTTCTGGATGGGGTTGTCTGGTTGCCTTGGAGGACTCTACTCAGGGGAAAGGGGTGGTTCTCCATTTAGGAATCTCGAACCTCCCTAGGTTCCCTTCAGGGGCTGTGGATGGAGGCGTGAACAATAGGAGCATGCCTGCATGAAGCGTTCCCCTATTGGGGAATCTTTGTTTGCTAGCATCATGGACTTTGGCGAGTCTGAGTGAGGATATGTTTATTTGTATTTCTTTTTTAAAAATAGCAAATACAAACATGTAATAGATCTCGTATGACTCTTGTAAGATGTGACCGAGTATGTAATTGAATGGATGCAATCGAGAAAATTTTGTAATGAAAGTGATTTTGGAATAGAAATAGAGATGTGTTTAGGTCTTTCTTGTTTGCCTTTGTTTTTGTTTGGAAGCGTATGTATGCATGTACTCATCCGCCTGTAGGCTCAAATGAGGGGCGTGCCCGTAGGCTTGTACGAGTTCGAACATTGCGTTATGGGACGGGTTCCGACACCGCGCTATGGAGCAAGCTCTGACACCACTATGGATTCCGAGTGGGGGAAATCCTATCTCGGTGCGAGTTCTGATATCGCTCTATGGATGAGGATCTTGGTTCTCGTAAAAAGGCCGAGGTTAATCTGCGTTAACATTTCGATGTGGGGGCACACCCCGAGTAGGGGAAATCCTACTCTCGGGGAAAGCAAGCTGTAAGAAAAGTTAGTATGCACATATAAACATGCATTGAGGCAAGTGAATTAAGTGTTAAAATGCAAATATGGATAAAACTTGTTGTATGAGCTTAGTCTAATGGATTCATGTGACTAATACATCGAGGGGATAATCCAAACAAGGAAAACCTCATACGTATACTTTGTGTCTTATATCACCATTTCTCGAGCTAATATAACCCGAGTTACCCTCGAACAAATCAAGCACACTCAAAAACTTTTAAAGTCATACATGTAGTTCTTGTATTTGAAAGGTTATCCTTAACGTCACGTCTTTAGAAAATTATTGGACGTACGATGACGCGAGGTTGGTACGCCGAGGGGGTAATCTAAACAAAGAAACCCTCATGAATATACCTGATTCCGTACCATAGTCCAATAGTATCTGCAGGAAAGTTGATCTGAGGTGGGAGAGAAATCCCAATAACAGATTGAATGCGTCTGTCCCGCATAGGGGCCCCTATCCTATTGACGATCCGGTATCTCCAACGTGGGAGCAAGCCCAACAGTGGAGTTGTCCTCTCGTGCCAGAGATATCCCGTCAACGGAGCTGTCTCCCGAGTGTGAAAAATCCCACAATGGAATATGTATATATGTATTCATCTGCCTGTAGGTTCAAATAAGGGTAGCCTGTAGGCTTGTCTGCTCCGATTGGGGGAAAGCCCATAATCGAATATGTATGTGTATTCATCCGCTCCGATTGGGGGAAATCTCATCAGCGGAACAGACTGGGGCTCTAAGAGGGAGAAATTCTTACAGCAGAGTGGGGAACTCCGAGTGGGAAAAATCCCACAGTAGAGGGTTTCGACTCACGTAGGATGATCGAAAAAGGCCCGTAGGTATGTGTGGGTTCTAACACCGCGCTACGGATACTGAGTGGGGGACATCCCATCTCAATGCGGGTTCTGATGCCGCGCTATGGGTATTGAGTGGGGGAAATCCCATCTCGGTGCGGGTTTTGACGCCGGGCTATGTAGTAGGTTCCGACACCGCACTATGGAGCAAGTTCTGATACTGTGCTATGGACACTGAGTGGGAAAAATCCCATCTCAGTGTGAGTTCCGACGTCGTATTATGGGTACTGAGTGGAAAAAAAATCGTCTCGGTGCAGGTGCTGACGCGTGCTATAGAGCAGATTCTGACGCCGCGCTATGGATGCCGAGGGGGAAATCCCATCTCGGTGCGGATTCCAACGCATACTATGAATATCGAGTGGGGGAACATCTCATCTTGGTGTGGGTTTTGACGTTGCGCTATGGAGGAACGAAAATTGGAACCGCCTCTGAGTGGGGCAACATCCCATCTTCGGGGGTTTTCTTGGTTGCCTCTGAGGGGGGAAAATCTCATCATCGGGGCGCATGTTGGACGGCTGTATCTGCAAAATGTAAAGCATGAAACAATATTTATTTTCAAAATGTAATACAATGAGAGGGTTCAGAAGGGTGTACACTGTTTGAAAGGGAGTCTGGCAATTCAGTCGATCGTCCTGTACTGAGCGGTCACGTTCTGCTCTTGGGAAGACGAGGTATTTGATTTTCGCAAAATTGCGTCGGGGGTGAGGACGTACTTCTTGAGGAAGCCTTGCTAAATGAGCTCTTTCAAATATCTTTGGAGGGCCCATCAATTGATGGTTTGCTGCCCCTTACAGTCATGGAACGAGCAATACCCGACCCAGTCAGTGATGGATTAAGTGGGATCGGCTTTGGGCGTTTGACTCATGATTGATCTTTAAGGCGTTGAATACTTTATCGATCAGTAGCTTCAAGTGAAACGTTCTACAGACCTATAGCCCTGGATTGGATTTGATGGCATTATGGAGAGTGCCTGCTTCTTGTAGGGAGGCTGCCCCCTATGCCGACCGGGAGCATGATCGAGAGCTTCTCGGGCGGACTTTGATTTTGTTCGGTCCTCGCTAAACTTTGTTGAGGGGTTAGAGGAAGCCTTCATTGCCTCCTCCAGCTGGATGAATAACTGCGTACGAGAGAGAGAGCTTCGCTCATTTTGGCGACATTGTGCTTCAAAAAATGTTTGTGTAAGGGGAGTGACCTGTAACCCGTTGATAAACGCGAGTGCAAATACTTCCTCTGTGAAGTTGAAAACTTTCGCGTGCTGCCTTTGGAAGAAGTTGATATAAAATTTGAGGCTCTCCTGGGTTTATTTTGACGGAGAGAAGGTGATGACTACTCTTCTTGGCTTCTTGACGAGTAGCATATTGCGTGAGGAAGGTCTCGGTGATCTCTGAGAAGTTGTGGAGAGAGCAGGGTGGTAGGGAGTAGAACAACTTCTATGCTGCACTTCTAAGACTAGAGGGGAATGTAAGACACATTATCGGGTCGTTCCGGGAGTAGAACATCATCTTATCTTGAAAATGACGGATGTGCTCGATTGGATCACTCAATCCAGTGTAGCTGTCGAAGGTGAGGGTCGAGAACTTCTTCAGAAGCTCACATTCTTAGATGTCCTTGAAAAGCGGGGAGTTGTGGAGGCGGTAGTCGGAACCAAGTGCTAGGGGAGCTTGGCCTTCACAATTCGCTTCTGGATCAGCTCCTAGGGGACGTGGAGCTCTAAGGACCCGTCGTTCTCGGCGTCACCCTCTGCTCGCACAGATATGTTCTGAAGGGCGATGACTTGAGCCTGGAGCTGTTGGTTGAGTGGCTTCAATTCTTCTTGTTCGCGAAGGATGTTATCGCGGTCGAGAAGCTTCTGCTCCCGCTCGCGATCTGACTTCTGTTGTTCCTTCATCTACTTCTTCATCTCTCGAAACATCTGAAACAGCTGGTCTTCCCCTGTAAGGTGGCGGAGGCGGTGCCTTCCGCGAACAGTTTGATTGTTGATTTGCTTGGAGGCCTCACCTCTGGCAGTCGACTTAGTCTTGATGGTCACCTAGAGGGGGGTGAATAGGTGACTAGCTAATCTAATACCAAACATTGCGAAATTAAAAACTAATTATGCAAACTAAAACTATTACACTGCACACAAAGTATAATTAAAGAGTGAAGCCGAATTCTCAGTGAAGGGCTCTGGATTATCTCCTCAAGATTCCTCGAGAATAAGAGTTGAGGTGCTACTATAGCTCTTTTAGTTCAATACTTGTGTGAGCACAAACACAATATCAAGCATGTAAGTAATAGACAAGGAATGCAAGCATGCAAGATATCAAACAATCCCAAGCATATAATATATATATATATATATATATATATATATATATATATATATATATATATATATATATATATATATATATATATAATTGAGCTCAAGTAAATATCAAGCATATAAAGATGTAAGCAATAAAAGAAAGCAAGATATAAAACACAAGTGAGTGAAAGAGATGAGCAATCGCAAACATGGGAGAATTGTTTCGAGGTTCGAGCCACTTTCTCTACGTACCCGCCTTCACCACTATGAAGGACTTTCACTATAACGTTCTCGCAAGATCACTTGTTCAACAACACACGCGAATTCGCAAGCTCTCCGAGGTTGCAACCTCCAACTCCTCTAAATGTCAAGATGAAAACTTTGTGATCACTTCTTGATCACAAACAAACACTCTCACATACAAATATCTGAGAGAATGTATATAGCAATGGATGGCTCAAGCTTGTGTGAGAAAACAAGATAGATGTGGAGGTGGAAAACTCAAGAAATCCTTTTGAAAATATAAGAGAAAACACTCTTGATAAGCTCTCTATTTGATATTAAAGTGAAGCTCCAAAAACTTGTTGAAAAACTTCTCTAGAAGAAAAGAAAATAGCTCTAGAAAACACTTCTCAAAATCTTGCAGAAAACTGGTCAAAAGACCCTTTTTATAGGCAGTCCAAAAACTAGCCGTTATGTCCCAGATTAACCAGTCAGTTCGACTGGCCGGTTGACCGGCCAACGGTCATAAAAACGTCTGTTAAGGTTGCTGGTCGACCGTCCCCAGGCCACAGAGAGGAAGCCTCTCTGGCGACCGTTCGGTCGACCGCCACCCAACCGAGAGTTGGGAGAAGCCAGTCAGTCGACCGAGCCTAGCTACGGTCGACTGGTCAGTCAGCCAAGCTTAGGGTATTGGGTGCGTGCACGTTTTTGTGCACGTCGGTCGACCGCTCGGTCGGCCGACAGTAACACAAACCTAACCGAGCCCTGCTTTGGTCAACCGCTTGGTTGGCCGCTAACTTTGAAAACCCATAAAAATTTTATTTAAATCCCATAAGTTTCACAAAAATAGGTTCATATAAAAACTTTGAAGTACAAATATATGTGATAAAAAATCAACACATATTACAAACAATTTGAACTATTCTTGAGGCATAGAATTTAAAGCTTTAAATAAAAATCGTATTTTTCAAAAACAAACTTTCTAAATGGAAACCGATTTTTAATAAATACAACTAAAATGCATGAACTAAACTCATAAAAATAAATTTCTAGACAATATAAAGCAAAATGTATATGGATGAAATCCAATACGCATATAAACTTGTTTTGATGAAATCTATTCATGAAAATAAAAAGATGTATTTTTTGAAGCCCAAAATCAAAACTTTATTTTTCAAAAACTAAAACTATTTAACATGAAAGCAATATATAAATTTTGTATGTGTATGAGCTTGAGTAATCCACAACTTGTCTATCCTTAACATTTTATCTAAAACAAAAATCTTAAAACTTATAAACATAGGACTCAAGTCTTGAAAATCTTTCACTATCTCGACTTGGTCGAAACTTGATCCATGAGCTAGACTCCTCTTTGAGTACTTGATGCGATCTTAAAGCGCGAGCTCTTGAGTCAACATGTGTTAGCTTCAAAACTTGACTTCGAATTTTTTGTTGAAGTTAAACACTGACTAAGATCTTGATTGAATATCTGAAACTTAATAAACACAAGATCATTAGTACTACTACATGAGTTAATCATCATCAAAATTAGAGTGATCGGCCTTTGGGCCAACAATCTCCCCCTTTTTGATGAAAACAAAACTCATAGAGTTATATATGCATGGATTTAAGATAAGCTTCATAGAAGCTCCCCCTTAACTCATGCATAGCAATAAAACATATAGATATTTAGTGAAATCTCATAAACAAAATATTAAGCAAAAACAAACATATATGCATAAACAAAAATAAACATGCATATGTAAACTCTCTCAAATTCTTCTCCCCTTTTTTGTCAATTCATCAACAAAGTGGTGAAGAAAAACAAACAAGATAAATATATATGTGATATAAATTCATGAAGAGAAGAGACGTTAACTCCCCTGCATACATGCATTACATAGAGAAGAGATGACTAAACCCTAACCTATATAAGGAAAGTATACAATGTATAGATAGAGAAGTTAAGCTCCTCCTGCACACGTGTACCATATAAAGAAAAGAGATCAAGCTCTTCTTTATATAAAATACACTCAACATGAATCTATTCATATAGGAGATGTTAAGCTCCCATTGCATATAAGTAATATATATCGCAACAAATTTTGAAAACTATTTAAAACAAATTTTGATACCAATTAAAACAATTAAAACAACACAACAAATTTTTATACTACTTGTAATCAACAAAAACATATTTTGATAAATCAATGAAATCGTTTTAAGTCAAAGAATTTTTATCCCTTTTTCAAATGATGCATAAGCTTGTAAAAGATATCAATTAACATTAGAACTAAATAAAGCTTTAGCATAAAGCAATTTGTGTTATAAAGAATATGTATGAACATTTTAATTTAGCACAAGAAATCACATATATGTATGTATGATCAATTTAAAAACTAATTGAAATGTGATGCATACATGTATCGAAAACAAGTATGAGTATATAAAAATCAATTTTCATGATAAATAAGTGTATAACTCATAACATCCACACTATCATGTACATATTTAAAAGATATACATTTTTAGCATACAAGGCATGGTCGCCCAACCAACCACCCTTGTAGGATATAAGTTCTCAAAAATAATTTTTGAAAATAATATGATATATGTTGAAAACTCTACCAATTGAAGAATAAGTAACTAGTTTAAAATAATTTTTGAAAAACTAGTTAAAGATTTTTCAAACATGAAACCAAATCATATATTTCATAAAACATGTATATTACACAAGAGTTGTCACTCAAAATCTATAAATGCTCATGAAAATAAAGTCATGAGTAAATAAAAAAATGAGTGCACAATAATCATGTGAATAACATGTTCATGAAAATAAAACAATAAAGTTACAACAACTAAGCCATTTGTCCCAAGTATTTGGGGTAGGCTACATGAACCAAAAGAGAATTACGCCGGATCGGGCACATGGATCAGCTTTCTCCACTCATTCCTATCTAACAATATGCCTTCATTAAGTCCTTTAGCCTCTATATCTTATCGTATTACCTCCATTCATGTTTTCTTCGGTCTACCCTGCGCACTTGCCCTAAATTGATACGCTCTACTCGCCGAACTAGCGTATCTGTAGGTCTACGTTATACATACCAAACCATTGTAGACGGTTTTCTCTTATCTTCTCTTCTATAGAGGTTACACCTATCTTAATACGAATATCCTCATTTCTCACCTTATCTCTCCGCGTGTTATCACACATCAAACGAAACATGTGGATCTCTGCTACACTCATCTTCTGGGTATGATATCTCTTTATAGCCCAACATTCTATGTGATATAACAAAGCTGGCCTAATAGCAGTCCAATAAAACTTTCCCTTCAGTCATAACGGAATGTTACGATCACATAAAACTCATGTTGCGCTCCTCCATTTCAACTAGCCGGTTTGTATCCTATGGTTGACATCAATATCGATCTCCCATCCTTTTGGATAATAGAACCCAAGTACTTAAAATGACTGCTCATCAGTATTTCTTGTCTATCTAGTCTCACAATACTATAATCTCAGATTCCTTATTTACTGAATTTACACTTCATATACTCTGTTTGGTCCTACTTAATCTAAAACCTCGAGATTCTAGAGTTTCCCTTCATAACTCTAATTTGGCATTACCCCAGCTCTCGTTTCATCGGATAGGACAATATCATCAGCAAATAGCGTACACCACGATATCTCATCCTGACTAGCTCTAGTAAGCTCACCCATTACTATGGCAAATAAAAATGGACTCAATGCAGATTCTTGATGCAATCCAATTGTGATAGAAAAATTACTTACTATGCCTCCACAAGTTATGACATTTGCCATCACTTTATCGTACATATCTTTAATTATGTCAATTATTTAATGGGAACTCCTTTTTTATTAATGTCCACCATAATACCTCTTTTGGCACCTTATCAGAAGCTTTTTCTAACTCAATAAAGACCATATGTAAATTTCTCTTCCTCTCTCGAAAACGCTCTATAAGAGGACGAAGCTTGTATTTTATCAAGACATATCAACAAATAAATCATTTTTGTGTCTTGCAAATTTTATCCAAAGCCAACACTTGTATTTTATCAAACTTGTATTTTTCAATACATGAATAGTAATGTCAAAGTAAGTTTGTCTAGGAGGTTAAAAGCATGTATGTATATCTAGAATATTTCTAATATACATAAAAACTATTTAAACTTGTTTTGATCAAACTATTCATGAAAACACATATCAAAACAAAAACGTGTGTTGTATTGTGCACTTGAGCATATCAACTATACTAAGCTTTACAAATGGATCTAAAATACACAAAACTAAATTAGGATACCTAAGTCTTCTTAATGATCTTCCATCTTCAAGTTGACTTGCTCCCAAACGTGATCCATGAGTGCAAAGGAATGAACTTGATGCTTGGGCACCGGAATCACTTGAAAAGCTTCTAAACTCCTTGTTGAAGCTAATCATCAATTAATATCTTGCTAGATGATCTGAAACTTAAAATCACAAGAATATTAGTAAACATAACTACATGAGTTGATCATCATCAAAACTAGAGGGAAGGCCTTTGGGCCAACAATCTCCCCCTTTTTGATGATGACAAAACTCATGGAGTTATATATGCATGTTTAAAGTTAAGCTTCAAAGAAGCTCCCCCTTAACTCATGCATAAACAAATAAACAATAAATATGCAATGAATGGTAATGCATCATATCATGCATGAAAACAATAAAACTCTTATGTCAACAAAACATGCTCTAGGCTCTAGATACCAATGAAATTAAATATTAAAACAACAAACGATGCAACAAACCATGCTCTAGGCTCTAGATACCAATGAAAGATATTAAAGGTAAGTACATGTAAAGACATGCATATAAAACCATAAAACCAAATACTTCTCCCCCTTTTGTCAATCATCAACAAAGGGGTAAAACATGTAAAACAAAACAAATTCTTCTCCCCTTTATTGTATGAAACAAAGAAACAAGAGGAGGGGTGAATAAGAAACATAAGCAACAAATTTTTTTCTCCCCCTTTTTGTTCTAAACCAAGAATCAATAAAGGGTTAAACACCAAAACATTGATACCAATAAAGCATGACAATGGAGAACGTATTGATACAATAAAAATTAAACATAGATCAATAAAAGGTATATGCGATAGACATTCATGAAGAGGAAGACGCTAAGTTAACTTCCCTACATATATGAATTACATGAAGAAGGGAAGACACACCCTAATTCACATAACACAAAATATGTAATGCATAAAGAGATGTGAAGCTCCCCTTACAAACGTGTATCTCATAAAGAAGAGTTGTCAAGCTCCTCAATATAGGATACACACAACATGAATCTATACGCATATAGGCAATGTAAATCAATATATATATATTTTTATTAAACATCTTGATACCAATTGATAAGCAAATAATTAGCATACCAATGATAACTAAACAATCTTGATATCAATAGAAAGTATTTTTTTTCATTAAAACATCTTTATACTTTAAGAGTATATGATACCAATTGAAAGTATTTTTCATTTAAGATTCATTTTTGAAATCATAAAGTATGGGAGTGGGAATCAAATAATGCATAGGCTAGAATACCAATTGAAAACAAGAAATGCAAGTTTTCTCCCTCTTTATGAAATACCAACTAAAAACATGCATAGGCTTGAACTAAGATATCAATTGAAAATAAATCAATTGAAATAAAGTTAAAGTTCAAGCTCTAGCATAAACAAGATTTGTGCTTAAGATATAGGGATATAATAAGCACAAATGAAAAATATGTATATGTGTATGAAGATAAAATGAGTACCAATCACCAATAGATGATACCAAATGAGAACATACATACACAATAAACAATTATGAGTATACAGAAGGATCAAATTGATACCATTGAGAGAGTTCAATGATACCAATTGAAGTAACAACAATAGCATGTGTGTATACCTCATATCACAACAAAGAATACGAACTAGTCAAAATGAAAAATTTTGTTAACTAGTACGAAATCCTTCAAGTAAGGAATAAAACAAAAGAGTTTTTCATAAAATATGAATTCCACATGATAATCAACACTCTAATTCAATTAAGCATAAATATGACTCATGAAACCATGGCATGAGCAAACAATAAATGTTAGTGTATAAATAAAATGTGGGATCACAATCATGAAAATATTCCATTAAGCTCATTTAAATTCCTTTAAACATGAAAACATAACAAATTATTAAAAAATACTCAATCTTCAAGGTATATGTATGTCTCATGCAAACTAAGGTATACATACATATCCAAACACAACGAGTCCACAAAGATAAATGCATGAAGGCACATGGCTCAAAAAAAGTACACATGTATAGTCAATAGTTAGGATAAGATGGACATATACATGAAGTTAAACATATAAACACATGAAAATATGAAAGACTAAATTTTCATTAAGAGCAAGTTTTATTTTCAAGGTATATGTATGAATTGTCAACACAATAAGTATACATACATAACCCTAAACACAAATGAGTCCATGTAAGATCACCTAGAGGGGGGGTGAATAGGTGATGGCTAATCTAATGGTCACTTATGAACAAATAATGCGGAATTAAAAACTAAGTAGACCAAATTAAACTCTTTTTAATTAAACACTTATGTATAACACAAGAGTGTTGCCGAATTCCCCTTGCGAGGCTCTGGACAAGCTCCTCTAGATTCCCCTTGAATGGGTTGAGGTGCCGCGTTGGCTCTCTTGGTTGAATACTAGTGTTAACAAGCAATCCCACGCAAGTATATAACAATTAAGCACAAGGAAATATCAAGCATGTATAGTAAAGACAATGTAAGTAATGCAAGATATAAATAAGACAATAAGAGAAAGAGAGCAAGAGATAGCAATCGCAAACACAAGGGTATATTTCGAGGTTCGAGCACACTTGCTCTACATCCCCGCCTTCGACACACGAAGGATTTCCACTATGCAAGATCCCAATGGATCTCTCCCCGGTGCCGCAACACCTACAAGCCCTCGGACTCCCAAGTCCCGTACACACGCAAGTCCACCGACTCGCCGAGGCCGCACCTCAAACCAAAGAGTTCACAACCGAACTCAACCACCAACGAGCACACTTGCCCGTCTCCTCAAATACAAAGGAAATCTCTTTGGTGATCTAACACTTGATCACCAATTACAAACTCACTACAACACTCTCCCTATAGGATAGATATACAATGGAAGCTCAAGTGAAGTGTGAGAAATCAAGGAAAGAAAGCTATGGTGAAAAACACAAGAAATCTTTTACACTCTCTTGATAAAATCCCTTTAAGATGGGAAGTATTTGCACTCAATTTTGTGGAGAAAACTCTTCTAAAAGTATCAGAAAAACTGGCTCAAGAGTCTCTAAAATCTTCTGCAAAAACAGTTGACAAGACCCCCTTTTATAGGCTGACAGAAAATAGAGCCGTTGGGGTTCTGTCAGAGCTACCGGTCGACCGGTCCGGTCGACCGGCAACGGTCAAAAATCCGACCGTTGCAGCCTCCGGTCGACCGGCCCGGTCGACCGACTTCCTGGAGCAGAGAGCAAATTCTCTATCGGTCGACCGGCTCGGTCGACTGATATTTCCAGAGAGCAAAAGCTCTCCTGGTCGGTCGACCGACCCGGTCGACCGGCCACTGTGCTGGCAGTGTGCACAAGGCTGTGCACATCGGTCGACCGGTCCCGGTCGACCGACTTGGCCTGTCAGCCAATGTCCAGGTCTGAAAACAGGATTTAAAATCTTTTTATAAATCCTAAAAATACATAGAAATTCTACAAAACTAGTTTTACCAATATACTATGAAGAACAAACATGCTTGCACAAAATCAAGACATGTTATAGATGTTTTGGTCTATTTTTGTAACTTGGAAATATTAGCTCATAATAAAAACTGTTTTTCTAAACAACATGTTTTTCCAAATTTCCATCAAATACAAAACAAGATACACTTTAAGCATAGTGTGTGTGGATATGATCCACTACACAATCAAGATGACATATCTAGTTTTTGACAATAGGCTCTAAGCATGGTTTTGGATATAAGATATGTAAACTATGAAATACCAAAAATCAAAACCACTTAAATACAAATTTGGTTTTTGGTTAAAATTCTTTTCTAAAACAAAAATTCTTTTATGAAAACAATTCTATCAAGAGTGTGTGTGCATGGTATACTTGAGCAATCCACCAACTATCTATCCTTTACATTTTACTCTAAAACAAAAACAAAATCTTATACCTAGACACAAGTCTTCATCCTCTTGAAGTCTTCACTTGAAGGCTTCTCATCTTCTTGACTTGGTCCAAATGCAATCCACCGAGCTCATCTCTAGATGTGGTCTTGATGCATAGGCTCGTGAATCGACCGGTGCTAGCTTCCAACTTGACTTTAAATCCTTTGTTGAAGCTCCACACCTACTAAGATCTTGATAAGGAATCTGTCACTAATTAAACACAAGATCATTAGTAATCATAACTTCATGAGTTGATCATCATCAAAACTAGGGTGATAGGCCTTTGGGCCAACAATCTCCCCCTTTTTTGATGATGACAAAACTCATGACGTTATATATGCATGGATTAAAGTAAGGCTTCAAAGAAGCTCCCCTTAACTCATGCATACAAAATAAATAATAAATATGATCATGAAGCACATGAATATAGATGCAAATATGGAGATGCAACAAGCATAAATCAAAATCTTTTTACTCCTATTTGCATAAATCAAAACACATATGCATAAATACAAATCTTAATTTCCCTTAAGTAAGAAGGACAAATACTTCTCCCCTTAAGCAAGGAAATCATGCATATATATCAAAACAAAAACACAAATACTTCTCCCCCTTTTTGTCAATCATCAATAAAGGGTTCAAAGTAAAATCAAATCAACAAATTTTCTCCCCCTTTATGTCAAAAATAAAGAAGTCAAGGAGGGGCAATACAAATCAAAATTTTGAATTTTTCTCATCAAAACAAAATCATTAATTCTATTTTATCAAAACAAATTTTTGAATTTTCTCTTTGATATCAAAAAAAATATTGATACCATTTTAAAATCTAATGCATAAGCTTGAAAAATAAGTTTTGAATTAAGCTTAGCATTAACAACACATGAAGAATTCGAACTAGTTAAATGAGAGTGTTTAACAACTAGTACGAAATCCTTCTATCAAGGAATAAATCTAAGAATTTTCATGAAATAGCAATGAAACACAAAACACTCAAACACTCTAATCTATAAAGTCCAAATAGTTTCAAAAGAAGTGAGTGTACAAATGTTATGTGAAACATGGCATCATGAAAATGGCAATAAGGTACAATATTCCTTAGAAAATCATAAACATCAAAATCATCTCACCTTTTTTTTATTAAATCATTGAAAACAAAATCTATATGTCAAGATATATGTATGTTTTGACAATACATGAAATATACATACATATCTCTTAAACTCAAGTGAGTCTATATGAATGGATTTGCATTGAAGGCAAAAGACTCAAGAGTTATACATGTATATTTTAAGGTTTGGCAAAATACATATACATGAAATAAAAGGCACATGATCATAAATCAAATCCAAAAGCTGAACATAAGTTTAAATATGTATGAATCATCATCAAACTAAGTAATACAAGTACATTTTAAGGGTTCAAATAAGCATTTAAGCACACTTACTAATAGATCTTTTTGAGGCCCATGATATGTTCAAGTATAAATCCTAGTGTTGACAAAAACTAACATATAAACTAATATTCAAATCATGAAGCATTAAATTTTAAGAAAAATTGAATCATGTGACAATCTCAAAAACTATTTGAAGAATACATAACTAGTATAAATTGTTTTTGAAAACTAGTTAAAGATCCTTCAAATATGTCAAATCATATGTTTTTCATGAATGAGACTAAGTACATAAAAATCCAAGCACTCATAGTCCATAAAGCTCAAAAATATTTTGTATCATAAAGATGAGTGTTCAAAGGATCATGCAAATAGTATTTTCATGAAAGTTGTCATTGAAGCTCAAATCACATAGAAATCATTGTTATCAAAACAAAATCATTTTTATTAAAAACTACTATCTTCATGGTATATGTATGAATTATACAAATCTAACAATACACATACATATCCCAAAATTGTAAAAGAGTCTATCAAATATTTGCATGAAAGCTAGAGACTCACGGGTATACATGTATATTTATTAGATTTGAATTAAACGCACATATACATGAAGTAAAATCAAAGATAGGCATAACAAGTATAAATGACCGAATCATCAAAACTAGCCTATACACATGCATATAGTGGACACAAATGAGCATGAAGTTCAAATATATATGAGTCAATTGTAGTTCACTATTTGTATATGTATAAATACAAGTTTTGACACATTCTACATTTAAGCATGTAACTGCCACAAGAAGCACCAAAAAAAAATATGAACATGCTATATGATACATGAAATTAAAAGGCATGTACATAAATGAAATAGGAGTTTAGAAATTGTTACCAACTTCAAAGCTCCTAGCATGGTGGTTGACCCACCAAAATTTCTTGATAGCGGTGCTCCAAGTATGTGTCATTTTAGTTCAAATGCACCCACCATCAAGGCACCAAATCTCTCACGTTTTGAGAGATTCCTCACCTACATCAAATACACAAGGTGGAGATTTTGGTACCATATTTTCTTGGGTCCTATGGGGTTAGTCTTGTAAGGAACCCAAGCATTTTTATTTTTATCAAAAATAAGAACATTTAACCTTTCATAACAAAATTTTCTTAGATGGCCTTTGCGGCCACAATGTGTACATATGTACACCTTAGCATATTTATGAGTGGGAGTGTGAGCATGATGTGCATCATAAGCATGTGCATGATGTGAATGAGCATGAGTATGAGGAACTTGTTTCTTTTGAAACAAGGATTCCAATCTAGTATGATTGAATGCACATGAGCTCAAGTTAGAGCTCAAATTATCAATTTTATTTTTCAATTTGTTAATCTCATTTTGATCAATGTGAGCATGAGAAGCATGATGAGATATATGATCATTTTTCTTTTTCTTTTGTGAAACAAAATCCTTTTCTTTTTCACAAATTTTCTTTTTAAAGATTTATTTTCTTGAAAAACAACTTCTTTTTGTTTTTCCACCACCAATCAATCTTATTTTTCAAAATCATATTTCCTTCACATAAAACATTCAATTTAGACATTAAGGAAATATTCTCATTTTTCAAATCTTCATTTTCTTTTTCTAAACATGCAAGTTTATTTCTAAAAGAATCATTTTCTAAATGCATGCAATCAATTTCTTTTTCCTTTCATTATCTTTTTCTAAGCATGCAATGTTATCTCTAAATGAGTCATGTTCTTTATGCATGCAAGCAATGTTCTTTTTCAAATTTTTATTTTCTTTTCTAATCATGTCATATTTTCCAAGCAAAAGATGACAAAAGGTAGATAGCTCATCATATGACATGTCTACATCCTCATCATCGGATTCGTATTTACCTCAAGGGGGTTATCCCCTTGGACCATGTAGCACACGTTGGAGATGTCGCTTCCAACGTCCGAATCGCTCCCCGCATAGTATAGATCCTTTTCGCCAAGGGAGGTGATGATGTTCCAAGCTACAAAAGCCGATTCAATGTTAGAAACCCTAGATAAATAATCATCATTTAGGGTACATTTAAGAGCATGAAGGGCTTTTGCATTAGCCTCAATGTTCTTACCATTTAAGCAATATTCTTTATTAGTTGTGGCAAGATATACACTAAGGCCAAGTCCTTTGAGGAACAAAGACATCTTAACCTTCCAAATTTGGATGTTAAGAATATCAAAGGTGGGTGGTGACATGAAGTCCATGGTGAGGTGTGTGTGTACAAAAATATTGTGATTAGCCTAAAGGAGGATCTTTAACTCTTAGGTTGTTAGACCCAAATCAAGAGCACTAGCTCTGATACCAATTGTAAGATCACCTAGAGGGGGGTGAATAGGTGATGGCTAATCTAATGGTCACTTATGAACAAATAATGCGGAATTAAAACTAAGTAGACCAAATTAAACTCTTTTTAATTAAACACTTATGTATAACACAAGAGTGTTGCCGAATTCCCCTTGCGAGGCTCTGGACAAGCTCCTCTAGATTCCCCTTGAATGGGTTGAGGTTCCGCGTTGGCTCTCTTGGTTGAATACTAGTGTTAACAAGCAATCCCACGCAAGTATATAACAATTAAGCACAAGGAAATATCAAGCATGTAATAGTAAAGACAATGTAAGTAATGCAAGATATAAATAAGACAATAAGAGAAAGAGAGCAAGAGATAGCAATCGCAAACACAAGGGTATGTTTCGAGGTTCGAGCACACTTGCTCTACATCCCCGCCTTCGACACACGAAGGATTTCCACTATGCAAGATCCCAATGGATCTCTCCCCGGTGCCGCAACACCTACAAGCCCTCGGACTCCCAAGTCCCGTACACACGCAAGTCCACCGACTCGCCGAGGCCGCACCTCAAACCAAAGAGTTCACAACCGAACTCAACCACCAACGAGCACACTTGCCCGTCTCCTCAAATACAAAGGAAATCTCTTTGGTGATCTAACACTTGATCACCAATTACAAACTCACTACAACACTCTCCCTATAGGATAGATATACAATGGAAGCTCAAGTGAAGTGTGAGAAATCAAGGAAAGAAAGCTATGGTGAAAAACACAAGAAATCACTTTTACACTCTCTTGATAAAATCCCTTTAAGATGGGAAGTATTTGCACTCAATTTTGTGGAGAAAACTCTTCTAAAAGTATCAGAAAAACTGGCTCAAGAGTCTCTAAAATCTTCTGCCAAAAACAGTTGACAAGACCCCCTTTTATAGGCTGACAGAAAATAGAGCCGTTGGGGTTCTGTCAGAGCTACCGGTCGACCGGTCCGGTCGACCGGCAACGGTCAAAAATCCGACCGTTGCAGCCTCCGGTCGACCGGCCCGGTCGACCGACTTCCTGGAGCAGAGAGCAAATTCTCTATCGGTCGACCGGCTCGGTCGACTGATATTTCCAGAGAGCAAAAGCTCTCCTGGTCGGTCGACCGACCCGGTCGACCGGCCACTGTGCTGGCAGTGTGCACAAGGCTGTGCACATCGGTCGACCGGTCCGGTCGACCGACTTGGCCTGTCAGCCAATGTCCAGGTCTGAAACAGGATTTAAAATCTTTTTATAAAATCCTAAAAAATACATAGAAATTCTACAAAACTATTTTAACCAATATACTATGAAGAACAAACATGCTTGCACAAAATCAAGACATGTTATAGATGTTTTGGTCTATTTTTGTAACTTGGAAATATTAGCTCATAATAAAAACTGTTTTTCTAAAACAACATGTTTTTTCCAAATTTCCATCAAATACAAAAACAAGATACACTTTAAAGCATAGTGTGTGTGGATATGATCCACTACACAATCAAGATGACATATCTAGTTGTTGACAATAGGCTCTAAGCATGGTTTTGGATATAAGATATGTAAACTATGAAATACCAAAAATCAAAACCACTTAAATACAAATTTGGTTTTTGGTTAAAATTCTTTTCTAAAACAAAAATTCTTTTATGAAAACAATTCTATCAAGAGTGTGTGTGCATGGTATACTTGAGTAATCCACCAACTATCTATCCTTTACATTTTACTCTAAAACAAAAACAAAATCTTATACCTAGACACAAGTCTTCATCCTCTTGAAGTCTTCACTTGAAGGCTTCTCATCTTCTTGACTTGGTCCAAATGCAATCCACCGAGCTCATCTCTAGATGTGGTCTTGATGCATAGGCTCGTGAATCGACCGGTGCTAGCTTCCAACTTGACTTTAAATCCTTTGTTGAAGCTCCACACCTACTAAGATCTTGATAAGGAATCTGTCACTAATTAAACACAAGATCATTAGTAATCATAACTTCATGAGTTGATCATCATCAAAACTAGGGTGATAGGCCTTTGGGCCACCAGCCGGTCGACCGATAGAGAGTTTGCTCTCTGCTCCAGGAAGTCGGTCGACCGGGCCGGTCGACCGGAGGCTGCAACGGTCGGATTTTTGACCGTTGCCGGTCGACCGGGCCGGTCGACCGGTAGCTCTGACAGAACCCCAACGGCTCTATTTTCTGTCAGCCTATAAAAGGGGGTCTTGTCAACTGTTTTTGGTAGAAGATTTTGGAGATTTCTAAGCCAGTTTTTCCTAGACTTTTTCAGAAAGTTTTCTCCACAAAATAGAGTGCAAATACTTCCCATCTAAAAGGGATTTTATCAAGAGAGTGTAAAAGTGATTTCTTGTGTTTTTCACCATAGCTTTCTTTCCTTGATTTCTCACACTTCACTTGAGCATCCATAGACATATCTATCCTATAGGAAAGTGTTGTAGTGAGCTTTTGTAATTGGTGATCAAGTGTTAGATCACCAAAGAGATTTCCATTGTATTTTGAGGAGACGGGCAAGTGTGCTCGTGTGGTAGAGTTCTTGTGTGAACTCGGTGGTTTGAGGTGCGCCCTCATTGAGCCGGTGGGCTTGTGGTGTACGGACAAGGAAGTCCGAGAGCTTGTAGGTGTTGTGGCACCAAGGAGAGATCCGTTGGGGATCTTGCATAGTGGAAATCCTTCGTGTGTCGAAGGCGGGGATGTAGAGCAAGTGTGCTCGAACCTCGAAAACATACCCTTTGTGTTTGCGATTGCTCACTCTTGCTCTCTTACTCTTTTTTGTCTCTATTTTATATCTTGCATTCAATTTATTGTGTTCATCTTATATATGCATGATATATTCCCTTGTGCTCATAATTGATATACATACTTGCTTGGGATTGTTGTTAACACTAGTATTCAACCAAGAGAGCCAACGCGGCACCTCAACCCATTCAAGGGGAATCTAGAGGAGCTTGTCCAGAGCCTCGCAAGGGGAATTCGGCAACACTCTTGAGTTATACATAAGTGTTTAATTAAAAGAAGTTTTAATTTGGTCATCTTAGTTTTAATTCCGCATTATTTGATCATAAGTGACCATTAGATTAGCCATCACCTATTCACCCCCCCTCTAGGTGATCTTACAGTCCATATATATAGATTTGCATGAAAAGCAAGTGACTCAAGGGGTATACATGTATATCTTAAAGTTTGGCAAAATAAACATATACATGAAATAAAAACTCATAAAACAAACCAAAAATAGGAATACAAGTTTAAAGTGTATGGATCATCAAAACTAGACTATACTAGCACATCTAGTGGGTTCAAATAAGCATTCACGCTCAAAACATATATAGATTTATTTGTGACCCACTCTATGTACAAGTATAAATCCTAGTCTTAATGACAAATAACATCTAAACATGTAATCAAATCATTATGCATCAAAACAAGATAAATAAAACATGATTATTATGTAAATCCACATGTTATTAAACTTATGATGTACATGATAGCTAAACTAACAAGAGAACACTAAAAATGAGACCATATAAGCATGTGTGTCTCAAATACTATACATGTATGTCAAGGATCTAATTAACATGGCATTTTCATACTAATCACTAAACATCAAAAACATGCATATAAACAATGATGAAATATAAAGCATGTAACAAAATAAGGAGTTAGGAATCGTTACCAAAACCTAGAAGGCAACTTTCCATGTCTCCAAAACATGGTGGTCTTCTCCACCAAACTTCCCTTGAAAGTGATGCATCCAAATGATTTCCTTTAAGCTCGAAACGCATCCACTCCAAGGTACGGCAACTCTCACGTCATGTGAGAGCCCACACCTACATCATAAATAGAAGGGGTGGTCTTTGGTACCCATATCTTATTGGGTCCATGGGGGTTAGTACCTTCTCTAACCCAAACAAATTTATTTGCTAAATTTACATTATATATTTTATCATAGAAAAATCTAGTAAGGTGGCCCCTACGTCCACAATGTGTACAAGTGTACACATGAGCATACATAGTGTGATGGTGTCCGTGAGAAGCATGTGTATGCCGTGGAGGGTGTGCATGAATAATAGATGGAACTTGTTTCTTTTGAAACAAAGTTTCCAATCGTGTATGGTTCATGGCACATTGGCTCATAGTGGAGGCCAAACAATCCATTTTCTTCTTAATTAAATTTATGTCATTTTCGATCAAAGAAGAAGTGGGGCATGCAATAGGTGAAGTGTGAGATACTACCCTAGCATGGCAAACATGTGCATCAATCTTATGTTGCAAAACTTCATTTTCTTTAAACAAACATTTAAATCATTAGAAATAGAAATTATTTTATTTTTCAAAGTAACATTCTCCTTTAAAACAAAGTCAAGTTTCAAAGACAAGTTTTCATTTTTCTTTAAAATAACATTACAATCATTTTTATTTTTCAAAAATTCATTTTCTTTAAGTGCAAGATCAAGTTGAGATTTTAATGAATCCCTCTCATTAGCAATCTCCTCTTTCTCTTGCAAAACAACATCAAATCTAGCAATCAAATTTATATTTTCATTATTAATGCCTAGACTTTTCTTTTTCAAAATTTTATACTTCTCAATTAATTTTTCACAAACTAATGAAAGTTCTTCATTCAAAATATGGGCATCAATATTATCATCACATGAAGAACTAGAATCAAAACTATCTAGTTGAGTTTCCAAATGTACCTCAAGGGAGTCATTCCCTTGGACCATGAAGCATTGTGACTCAGATTCTCCACTAGATTCCTCTTCTTGTTGGATTTGCGATTGAAACTTGGAGGTGGTGGTTGTGGTTGTCAATTTGTTCCACACTGTAAAGGCGGAATCAAAGTTAGAAACACTTATAAGATAATCTTTAGATAATGTGCTTCTAATAGCCTCAAGGGCTTGTGCATTAGCCCCTATATGATTGCGGTCACCAAGATAACATCTCTTGGTAGCGGCAAGAAAGACATGCAAGCCTAGGGTCTTCAAGTACATGGACATCCTATATTTCCATGTGTTAATGTTGGAGACATCGAACATGCGAGGTGAAAAGCAATCCATGGGTATAAACTATATGTGTGCAAACAAGCAAATGCAAATAATAGATTAGCAAACAAAGGATCTCATTCCTAGGATGTTAAGCCTAATATCAGGAGCGTAGGCTCTGATACCAATTGAAAAACACCTAGAGGGGGGGTGAATAGGTGTAAGTGCTAATCTAGAAAACTAAGTGCTCTAAATGCGGAAGCTTAAAAACAAATATTGCAACACACTCAATACAACACAACAAGTGTAGCCGAATTCCCCGTGAAGGGCTCTGGACTAACTCCTCTTGATTCCCCTTGAATGGGTTGAGGCGCTATGTGAAGCTCTTGTTGGTTAAGTATAAGTGAGGCACACAAACAACCAAGCAAATACAAGATATAGCAATATGAATTATGCAAGACACAAATGCAAGCAATAGAGATGATATGCAATGTACTGATTGAAGATGCTTTGCACAAAATAAAAAGAGTAAGAGTTAGAGAGACAATGGATCAAACGCAAAGGCAAAGATATGTTTCGAGGTTCGAGCCCCTAGCTCTACATCCCCGCCTTCACCACCGTGAAGGATTTCCAATCCACTATAGGAGTACCAAACTCCTCTCTCAACCTTACAATGCCACCGAGGCAATACAACCACAATCTACCTCTACCGAAGAGGGATAAGGCCCGTAGCCAACAAACACCAAACTCCACCTCTACCAAAGAGGGAGCAAACCAATCACCCGATCAACCTCTACCAAAGAGGGATACAACAAAAGTAAGGGTGTTTACAACAAGTGGTTACAAAGACCACAAACTCACTTTTCTTTCCACAAAACAAGATCCTAATAGATTAGGATAGAAGATATAGCTCAAGTGTGGAATCAAGGTGTTTGGAAAACACAAACTCAAAGAAAACACTTGGGAAAAACTTTTGTAAATGATAGAAATGAAGCACATGATAAATCTCCCAATTTCTTTGAATTTTCCAAAAACCTAAAACAATTAAGATAGAAAGTTTAAAGCCCAAAAACACTTTTGAAATCTTTTAAAAACACTAGAGAAACACTGAAAATTTTCTTGTCAAAAATCTTATCAAAAACAATGAAGTGATGGGGTATTTATAGCCCCAAAAGAAAACTAGCCGTTAGGCTGATCTGTCAGTCTGACAGACCTCCGGTCGACCGCCAACGGTAAAAAATCCGACCGTTGGAGCCCTCGGTCGACCGCTCGGTCGACCAAAAAATACAGAGAGCACTGCTTTCTGGGACGGTCGACCGACCGGTCGACCGTGCCATGTGCCAGCCAGACGTGCACAAGGCTGTGCAGGTCGGTCGACCGTTCGATCGACCGGCTACTGGTTCGGTCGACCGTGCGGTCGGCCGACCTAGCCTGTCAGGCACAGAATAGGGTCAGAAAAACTGGGAAAAATATTTTAGAAAAAATCTCTTATCTTTCCATAAAACTTGTTTTAACATTTTATATTGAAACACAAACTTGTGATAAATATTTCAAGACATATATCAACAAATTAAGTCATTTTTCTGTCTTGCAAATTTTATCAAAAACCAACACTTGTATTTTATCAAACTTGTATTTTTCAATACATGAATAGGAATGTCAAAGTAAGTTTGTCTAGGAGGTTAAAAGCATGTATGTATATCTAGAACATTTCTAATATACATAAAAACTATTTAAACTTGTTTTGATCAAACTATTCATGAAAACACATATCAAAACAAAAACGTGTGTGTGTATTGTGCACTTGAGCATATCAACTATACTAAGCTTTACAAATGGATCTAAAACACACAAAACTAAACTAGGATACCTAAGTTTTCTTGATGATCTTCCATCTTCAAGTTGACTTGCTCCCAAACGTGATCCATGAGTGCAAAGGAATGAACTTGATGCTTGGGCACCAGAATCACTTGAAAAGCTTCTAAACTCCTTGTTGAAGCTAATCATCAACTAATATCTTGCTAGATGATCTGAAACTTAAAATCACAAGAATATTAGTAAACATAACTACATGAGTTGATCATCATCAAAATTAGAGGGAAGGCCTTTGGGCCAACAAGTTTGAACCAAGACCAGATCCGGTAATGGCTCAATCAACATCCTTGCAGGATAGGTTCTACCCCATTAGAACCTCACTTCCATCTTGCATTCTACTTCCATCGGTTGGTGAATATAATTTTGAGCTCAAGCCTAAATTCATCAACACACTCCCCAAGTTTTATGGCTTAGAGTCCGAAGATGCCTACTTCTTCATAAGAGAATTTGAGGAAGTATGTCTAATGATGAAAATCTCACACCTTGTAGACGATGCTATTAGATTGAGATTTGTCTCTTTCGCACTTAAGGACCTAGCAAAGAAGTGACTTTACAGCTTAGCAGCCGGTTCTATCACATCTTGGGATAGTTTCATCAAGGTCTTCTTGAAGAAATTTTATCCAATTCATAAGACCGCTCTCATTAGGAAGACAATCATGCAATTCAAGCAAGAACCGAGTGAACCGTTTTGGAGGTACTTTGAACGCTTTAAAGACCTCCTTGTCCAATATACACATCATGGAATAGAGAAATGGCGACAATGCCAAATTCTTTATGACGGTTTAGACTATTCTATCAAAACCCTCTTAGAAAGTATGGGCCAAGGGGGATTCTTGCAGAAGGATGAAAATGAAGAAAGGGATTTGTATGAAAACCTAGCTGAAAAGACCATCCATTGGGAACCTACTGGTGAGACCTCTAGGAATCCAAATTTCATCTCTTCAAAAGAAGGTCTCCATTCTATCGAATCATCCATAACTAATGAGGCTAAGTTAGCTAACCTAGCTAGAAGACTGGAAGCTTTAGAAACGAAGGAAATAAGTTCAGTCAATCAAGTCAGCCCAAACCAATTTCCAACTCCGGGTTGTACTTTCTGCCAAGCCATGAATCATGTATTCGAGGAGTGCCCTGTGTTTTAGGCCAGCAACCATACCATGAACCGATGAATGCGGCCTTTTCAAGACCAAACAATAATCCTTACGCACCAACGTACAATCCAGGCTGGAGAAATCACCCTAATTTCTCATGGAGCCAAAATAACAATAACCATTCACGATCAAATCATGCTAGCCACTTCCATCATGGTAATAATTCTTCCAATCATCAACCCAACTTCTTCAATTTCCATAATAATTCTCCCAACCATCCACCTAACTTTCCAAACTATCAACAGAACTTTCCCAACCAAGCTCCACAATCCTCCTTCTAGAATCCTCAACTAGAAAGGAGAATGACTGACTTTGAAAGAAACATGGAAAGATATATGAAAAATCAAGATTCTCTCATGCAAACTATCTAGAGGTTAGAGGTTCAAATGAGTCAACTAGCCACTCCACAGAATGAGAGACAGAAGGGTACCCTGCCTAGTCAGCCAATAACCAATCCGAGGAATTCTCAACAAGCTCATTTGGCTGAGGATCATTCATTAAATCAATGTAATGCTGTTCATACATTGAGGTCAGGAAAGAGAGTTGATAATCAAGTGTCAACACCAACCAATCCCATTCAGCACAGCCACAATCAAGCATCCACCTCATCTAATCCAAATCCTTCCAATTCTGACGAATCTGAGAAAGATAAGTCAGCCAGTTAGGTGTACCAGCATATAGTATCATTTCCTAATAGGCTAAAAAATAACAAGCAAAATCCACACTTGGACAAGATAATTGAGATCTTTAATCAAGTGAAGATAAATGTGCCACTTCTTGATGCCATCCAACAAGTCCCTTCCTATGCTAAGTTTCTTAAGGACATGTGCACCAAGAAGAGAAAGACTAATGTACCAAAAAAGGTCTTCTTAGCCACTAACATTAGTGAGCTACTATCGGGTCTGATCCCTATCAAGTATAAGGATCCAGGTAGTCCCACCATTGCCTGCACAATAGGACAAGCCGAGATTAGTCGTGCACTTCTTGACTTGGGGCAAGTATCAACTTGCTTCCATTCTCATTTTATCAACAACTCGGGTTGGGTGATCTTAGTCCAACTCGAGTCACCATCAACTGGCTGACCATTCTATAAAAGTTCCAAAAGGGGAGATTAATGATGTCCTGATCCGGGTAGGGGAGTTCATTTACCCTGTCGATTTCATAGTTCTGGAGACACAACCTGTGTCCAACTCCAATCATAGGGCTCAAACTCCTGTTATTTTAGGGCGACCATTCCTTACTACTGCCAATGCCATCATCGATTGTAGGAATGGGTCCTTGAGGTTAACCTTTGGGGACATGACTAGAGAAGTCAATGTCTTCAATCTAGGAAAACAACCCCGCGATATTGAGGACCAAACATTTGAAGTCAACCTAATTGAGAACTAGACAAGTGAACATAGGGAAGAATTGGAATTAGAAACAGAGTGTGACTTCGGGTTAGAGTCTGACGACTTTTATCTTGATCAGGTTATAGATTCTGATGTGAATTGGGCCTCGAACCCTATTTCACCAATAATGAAGCCAACAAATTTGACTAGTCCTTCCAGTGAGCCTTCCTCCTCCTTAGAAGTGAAAGCCTTACCTGCGCATTTCAAGTACGTCTATCTAGGCGAACAAGAGACCTTTCCTGTCATCATTGCCTCCCATTTAAATGACGGGGAAGAAGAAGATCTTAAAGCAATTCTAAGAAAACATAGGGAAGCCATTGGGTGGACTATGACTGATATCAAGGGATTAAGTCCAACCATCATTCAACATCGCATTCATTTTAATGAAAATGCCACCCCTAAAAGAGACCTGCAGCGTAGGTTAAACCCTATAATGTAAGAAGCTGTTCATGCTGAAATTGTCAAACTCTTAGACAATGGGATAATTTATCCATTTCTGATAGCCAATGGGTCAGTGTTGTCTACACGGTTCCAAAGAAATTCGGTTTCACCGTAGTGGAAAACGAGAACAAAGAGTTGGTTTAAACTCGACTTCCCACGAAGATCCGAGTTTGCATCGACTATAGGAAGCTTAACGCTGCAACTCGTAAGGACCATTTTTCACTTCCCGTCATTGATCAAATGCTTGAACGTTTTGTTGGCCCAAAGGCCCATCACTCTAGTTTTGATGATGATCAACTCATAATGTTATGATTACTAATGATCTTGTGTTTAATTAGTGACAGATTCATTATCAAGATCTTAGTAGGTGCATAGCTCAACAAAGGATAAAATGTCAAGATTTAGAGCTAGCACGGTGTGATCCAAGGAGCTTTTGGATCAAGCTTGGACCAAGTCAAGAAGATGAGAAGACTTCAAGGGAAGACTTCAAGATCGAGACTTGTGTCTAGGTTTGTTTTTATAAGATTTTGTTTTAGTTAAAATGTAAAGGATAGAATAGTTGGTGGATTGCTCAAGTTCATATCACACACACACTCTTGATTTATATGTGTTTTCATAAAAGATTTTTAGTTCTAGAAAAATACCGTTTTGGTTTTTGGTGTTTCAAATATACATGTGTTTTTAACCAAAATCATTTTAGAACTCTCGTCCGTTCTGCTGATCTGCTCGACACACTTTTAGTTTTCTAGTCATAACTTTTGATTCCTATATTCAATTAACATGATTTATATTGCATTTTAAAGATGACTTTCAGAGCTACATTTAATATTCAATAATAATTTTCTGATTTAAATGTTAAGAATGTCAAATATTGGGTTGAAGTCTGAAAAACAGTTTACAGTTTCTGATTTGATACCTTTTAGTATTTTATTGATAACTTTCAATTCCGAATTGATATTGATTTGATGTAAGTTGCATTAGAAAGAAGACTTCAATATCTACAAATTCATCCTATATACTTATTCCCAAATTCGAACGTTTTAGACCTCAAAACTGTGCTCCAAGTTAACCTATTGTACAGAGGTCGGTCGACCGGGCGGGTCGACCGGAACCAAGTGCGGTCGACCGCAACGGTCGACCGACGTGCACAAAAACGTGCACGTTTGGCGGGTCGACCGGTCCGGTCGACTGGAACTGAGAGCAGTGCTTTCTGTTCTTCTGGGTCGACCGGGCCGGTCGACCGGAGGCTGTAACGGTCGGATTTTTTGACCGTTGGCGGTCGACCGGGCGGTCGACCGGCAGCTCTGACAGACCCCAACGGTCACATTTTTCTGACCTCTATAAAAGGGGGTTTGGTCATTGTTTTGAGCCAAGATTTTTGGGAGAATTAGAGCCAGTTTTTCTTAGTCTTTTTCAGAAGTTTTCTCCACAAAATAGTAAGCAAATATTTCCTATCTAAAGGGAAGATTTTATCAAGAGTGTAAAAGAGATTTCTTTGAGTTTTCCTCCACCTTTCACATCCTTGTTTTTCTCACACCACACTTGAGCATCCATTGATTATTCATCCTATAGGTGTGTTGTAGTGAGAGTTTTTATTGGTGATCAAGTGTTTAGATCACCAAGAGATCATTTCTTGTACTTTGAGGAGGCGGACGTGTGTGTCCGCGTTGTTTCGAGTTCGGGTGCGGACTTGTTGTACGAGGTGCGGCCTCGGCGAGCCGGTGGGCTTGCGGTGTGTACGGGACTAGAGAGTCCGAGGGCTTGTAGGTGTTGCGGCACCGAGGATAGATCCATTGGGATCTTGCATAGTGGAAATCCTTCGTGTGTCGAAGGCTGGGATGTAGAGCAAGTGTGCTCGAACCTCGAAACATACCCTTGTGTTTGCGATTGCTTACTCTCTCTCTCTTTTTGTCTCTTTTATATCTTGCATACTTTTATTGTTCATCTTTATATGCTAGATATACATTGTGTGCTAAATTGATATACTTGCTTGGGATTGTTGACTAACACTTGTATTCAACCAAGAGAGCCAACGCGGCACCTCAACCCATTCAAGGGGAATCTAGAGGAGTTTGTCCAGAGCCCTTCACGGGGAATTCGGCAACACTCTTTGGTATACGTGGTGTTTAGTGTAAAAGTTTTATATTGGTCATTATTGCTTTTAGCTTCCGCATCATTTGCATAATTTGTCATTAAGTGACCATTAGATTAGCCATCACCTATTCACCCCCCCTCTAGGTGAACCTACACGTTTGGCGGGTTACGAGTATTACTATTTCTTGGACGGTTACTCGGGGTATAATCAGATCCCTATTGTTCCTGAGGACCAAGAAAAGACTACATTCACATGTCCATTTGGGACATTTGCTTATTATCGAATGCCTTTCGGCTTATGTAATGCCCCAGCAACGTTTCAACGTTGCATGTTGAGTCTTTTTTCTGATATGGTAGAACGATTCTTAGAGAACTTTATGGATGATTTCTCCATTTATGGAGATTCATTCACTCAATGTCTCTACCATTTAGAACTTTTCCTCCAACGTTATGCTGAGAAAAATCTGACACTGAACTAGGAGAAATGCCACTTCATGGTAAAACATGGAATTGTCTTAGGTCATGAAATCTCCAAGAAAGGAATAGAAGTGGATAGAGCCAAAATTGAGGTTATTGCTAAGCTACCCATGCCCAAATGCGTTAAGGACATTAGATCCTTCTTAGGACACGCTGGTTTCTACCGAAGATTTATCAAGGATTTTAGCAAAATTGCTAGGCCCTTGACTAATCTGTTAGCTAAGGATGTGTCCTTCACTTTCGATACTGAATGCATGAATTCTTGGGAGAAGCTTAAGAGAGAGCTGATTTTTGCACCAATTATCTGCACCGGATTGGTCTAAGCCGTTCGAGATCATGTGCGATGATTCCGTTTTTTCCATAGGCGCTGTCCTAGGACAATGCATTGATAACAAGCAGCATGTGATTTACTACTCTAGTAGGACTCTCAATGATGCTCAATTGAACTGCACTACGACTGAGAAGGAATTCTTGGCAGTAGTGTTTGCCTTAGAGAAGTTTTGTCCCTACCTACTAGGGTCCAAAACCACCATTTTCACCGATCATTCTACGCTTAGGTACCTCATGATGAAGAAGGATGCCAAGGCCTGACTCATTCGTTGGATCCTCCTTCTTCAAGAATTCGATCTTGAGATTCGAGATAAGAAAGGTGTAGAAAATGTCGTTGCTGACCATCTCTCACGGATCCCTAATTCTCCATGTAACGAATTACCCATAAATGAGGATTTTCCTGATGAATATCTCTTACCTATCTCTAGGGAACCTTAGTTTGTGAATATAGTGATTACTTAGTCACAAACCAAACTCCGTCTCATTGGTCCAAAAATGATGTATACCGGTTCTTATTCCAAGTCCGGTATTTCTTTTGGGAGGAATCGTATCTTTTCAAGTACTGTTCTGACCAAATTATTAGGAGATGCATTCCCGATGAGGAGGTTAAGAGTGTTCTATCTTTTTGTTACGAACTTGCATGCGGTGGACACTTTGGTCCCCGCAAGACTGTTGAAAAAGTGCTACAAAGCGGGTTTTATTGGCCCACTTTGTTTAAGGATGCTTATGAATTTTGCAAGACGTGCCCTAGATGCCAAATGGTAGGAAGGATCTCAAAACGAAATATGATGCCCCTCAACCCAATCCTAGAAATAGAACTCTTCGATGTTTGGGGCATCGACTTTATGGGTCCATTTCCTAATTCATTTGGAAACTAATATATATTGGTTGCTGTGGATTATGTGTCCAAGTGGGTAGAAGCCATTCGTTGTAAAACTAATGATAACAAAGTTGTCATAAAGTTTTTGAAAGAGAACATTTTTCACGCTTCGGAACCCCTCGTGCTATCATCAGTGATAATGACACTCACTTTTACAATAGATCTTTTGAAGCTCTTATGCAAAAGTATGCCATAACTCACAAATTGTCCACACCTTATCATCCTCAAACCAGTGGGCAAGTTGAGGTTTCTAATAGACAAGTCAAGCTTATCCTGGAGAAAACTGTGAACCAAAATTGAAAAGATTGGTCCATCAAACTCGTAGATGCCCTATGGGCCTACAGGACCGCTTTCAAGACGATTCTAGGAATGTCTCCTTATAGGTTAGTCTATGGCTAACCTTATCACTTACCCGTTGAGTTAGAGCACCGGGCCTTATGGGCAATCAACCAGTTGAATTTCGACTTGACTAAGGCGCTGACCTTCAAAAATTGCAAATTTCTGAATTAGAGGAATTGAGAAATGAGGTCTATGAAAATGCTAGGATCACTAAAGATAGAGTCAAGATTTTTCATGATAAACACATCATAAGAAAAACCTTTGTCCCTGAACAAAAAATCTTACTCTATAATTCTAGGCTTCATCTTTTTTTAGAAAAATTGAAATCAAGATGGACTGGGCTATTCGTTGTAAAAACCGTGTTTTCACACGGTGCAGTTGAGATCAGTGACATCAAGAATGGAAATGACTTTAAGGTAAATGATCAACGCCTTAAACCTTTCTTGGAATCGGTGCCGGTAAATGAAACGGCTATCGGTCTTTTTGACCCATTGTATCGGTAACTTTCCTCTTTTCCATTTTTATTTCATGCATCTATGCACTTCTTTCATACATTGGGGACAATGCATTAGATGGAGGGTTCTAACATGACAAATACATACATATATATATATATATATATATATATATATATATACATATATATATATAAATATATAAATTTTTTTTTGAAAGGTTAGAACAATATTTTGATATATTTTTGTAAGTAATTAAGTCAATTTTAAGGAATAGGAAAATCATAATTAGGATTTCTTACACTTGGTCAAAATAAGATAACTTGTTTTATTTTTAGGGTTAGGAAGAAATTTGTGAAAGTAATTTAGTCTTGATATTTACCTTGATGAAATATGCACACTAAATATACTTACACACTTAGGGTTTAAAAACAGAGACTCTTATGCCTTATAAAAAAATATTACGAAAAAAAAGAAATATAAACAAATCTAATTATTGATTAGCTAGGTGCTTTGGCCTAAGCAAGCCTTGGTATTTATGCAAAAGATAATTAGATAAGTTTTAAAAAATGTATATACATAAATCCTCTGATTAAGCTGGGTATTTATGCCTCATGAAGTATAAGTACTCACGCCTAAAAGGGGTACATCTTATAAATAAAAACTTTGGTTTCGTGGTCTTATCTGCTCGAGTGTTTAAGTCCTTAGGGTGTTTTCTCACCTGGTGCCCTAAAACTGTCCGGTTTGGGTGTCACCGACTGAAGGCTCGTTACATGGGCAGATTAAAAAGCCTAATGAAATTGAGGAATAAATTTCACCAAAAAGAAATATAAGGTATAGGAGTTAATGTTAAAGAACTCTTAGTCAACTTCACAGTCACGATGGTGCATACGACTCAGGGTAAATTAATAGACTAGATGAGAAGTACAATTTGACTCCTTACTTTAATTGATGGCATGTTTTTGAATAAAGACTGAGTTTTGGAATGAAAAATTTGATATTCCTGTAACTTATAGATTACTTAAAGCCTTACAAATATACTTCAAATATTTTCTGCTTTAAAAATGCTTTTCGAAAATACTAACCTTTTTCTCTTTCTTTATGGACTTTGTGGGTGCAATCCATTGAAAACCCTCACGAGATAAAACTCGTCTTCTAGGGGTAACCTAGAGGTTTAACGGCTTGTTACACATGCTCAGTGCAATCGATGATATGTGAAAGTGGTCTAATAATTAATTAGAATTAGTCTGATGTTTTGCTCGAGAGCGAGCAAAAGATAAGTATGGGGGTGTGATTAGTCACATATATTGCATATACATTGTCACCTTACCATACTTTTTAGCTAATAAATCCTATTAATAAATCTTCTTTTTCTTTGTTAAATGTAGGCCCAATTGCTAAAAGAAAGAAAAGAGAAACAAGCCCAAAAGTCCACCAAATTCTGATTTAATTCAGAAGAAATTCGAAATCAAGGAATCAAGGCTAAATCTTGGCATATCAGAGAGGTTGAAAATCGGTTGAGAAGAATCCTCCCTGAATCAAGCGGTTGAAGCCAACAATCAAAGGCTGTTTCGTCAAATCCTGGAGCAGAAATGAGAAAACCAGAAGAAGATACAGGCGAATCACCAAACCAGGAGATCCCACCAATTGGGTGTGGCCACCTGGCCATACCAGGGCCGCGAAAACGCGGCCCTAGCCGCGTTTCTACGGCCAAGTAGTATCAGTTGGGGGAGCGTTTGCTCCCCCAATCTTCCCGGGATTCCCCCTTTTGATTTTTCCCTATAAATACTAGTTTCAGCAGAGCAAAAGGGAGCGAAGACTAGGATTAGAATTTGTGTTTATTTTCTAAAGACTTAGGCTCTTGTTGGATAGTGCAAAAGTTATATTCTTATTTTTTAATTTGTAGTCCAGTATCAATACTTGTGAGAGAGAGGAATTGAGAGCTTGTACTTGAAGATTGAAGTGACATCAATACAAGAATCAAGCTACTTTTTCTTCCACTCGTATTACGGTATGTTTTGTGTTATTTATTTGTCTTCTTCTTTGTTTTCAATGAGTAGCTAAATCGATTTTTCTGGGCTCACTATTGTACCTCTCTCAGTTCTTCTTCTCTTCTGCTTTTAAAGAAAAAGACTCAATGAATCATTTGCATGCCTTACTTAAAGCCTTTCTTCTTGAAAGTGTTCTTGAAGGCACATGAGGATGGGTTTGGATTGTTAAACTCTTACTTCTTTCATGAACGTTTCTTGAACTGTTTTTACTTCATTCTTGCTTATTACGCTTGATGATTTAACATTCAATTCTAAACGATTTTTCAAAGAAAAGAGTGAACTCTTCCAACCATCTTATGTGTTTTACTTCAAACTTTCTAAAATCAACTTTAAGTTTTTCCTATGATCAATTTAAGGCACTTAGGATTTCAATAGAAGAATAAACTGTTGAGTAGTGAGACAGTGAGCCCAGATTTTCTTCCTTATTATAATCCACAAAACAATTTTCGAGCTTTTTAAATCACCTTCTCCGAAGTCTTCTCTAAAAGTTACAATTTCTCTTTTAATCATCTCCTTCTTTCCATTCTCTTTTCCATTAAAAAATGAACACAATTCTTTGTTTTTAAACGAATCACCGAAAAGCTTTCATCGCATTCCTCCTCGTGGACACGACCCGTTAGCCACAAGCTACACGGTAAATTCTTAAACTCTTTGATTGTTCTTTCATTTTAGCAATCAGGCACACACAATCAAGCTAAGAATATAATATATGAATGAGTAATATGAAATGATGCAAGGCACAATATAAAAGAGAGAGAGAGAGTTAGAGTCAATGGATCAAACGCAAACACCGAGATTTATTTCGATGTTCGAGACCCAGCTCTACGTCCCCGCCTACACACAGAAGAATTTCCAATCCACTAACTTGTCCACACAGGACTCCCACACAGGGAACCTCCACTGAGGATTTGGGGCAAATACAATCGGGAGTATACAACTCCTCTCTCAACAATACAACCTCTCATTAGAGGCAATGCACAACTAACATAAATACCACCTCACACAAGAGGGGTGGGCACTTAGCCAACAAATCAATCACCTCACACTTAAGAGATTCCAACATAAATTCTACCGCTCACTAGAGAGAGCTAAACAACAATCTTCACCTCTCACTAGAGGGAGCCAACCACCACTCCAAAATCAACCTCTACACAAGAGGGTTATCACAAATAGGGAGGGTTAACAACAAGGTGGTTTCCACAACCACAAACTAACTTCTTTTCCCATAAAATAAAGATCCTAATAGATAGGATAGTAGATAAGCTCAAGTGTGAGAAAATAAAGTATTTTGAACAAAGAAAATCACTTGGGAAATCTCCAAATAGACATAGAATATTTAGACCAAAAACAAATTCCCAAAAGACTATTTTCTTTGAAATAAAAACACTTTTAAAACAAATAGAGATTAAGAATTTTGAACCCAAAACTTTTTACTAGAAAACACTTGAAGAGTATGAAAATTTTCTCTCTAAAAATCTTACCCAAAACAGCCAATAGATGGGGTATAAATAGGCCCCAAACAAATTTGCCCGTTGGCTGCTGACTAGGACCAGATTGGCCTTCCAGTCGACCGGCCGGTCGACCGGCCAATGGTTAAAAAAGTGACCGTTGAGCCTTCCGGTCGATCGCCCGGTCGACCAGGCCCTGAACCAGAGAGCAACAGCTTTTTTGCCGGTCGACCGCCCAGTCAACGGGGGCAACCCGAGAGTAGGTTGCCTTCAGTCGGTCGACTGGCCAACTGATATAGCCTTGTGCATGTTTTGTGCACATCCAGTCGACCGTTCCGGTTGACCGGCTCCTGGTCCGGTCGACCGGTCGGTCGACCGCCAGAGCCTGGCAGACTGAATTAAGGGATTTGAAAACTGGGTTTTTATTTACCAAATAAATCCCATAAAATCTCTAAAAATCCACACAAGTAGTTTTAGTATAATACTTTGATAAACAAATATGTGTGAAAAAATTCAACACATATTTCAAACAATTTGAACCATTTTTGTGTATGAAAATTTTGCTGAAAACTAAATTCCGTATTTTCCAAAACTTGGATTTTTGAATTGAAAATTCGTTTTGTCCAAAACTTATCTAAATACAAAAACATGATATGAAACAACTTTGAGGCATGTAGTATATGGATATAATCCAATATACATAAAAGATATATATATCATTATTTTTGACTTAAAATCCAAAAGTAAGTTTTGTTAGAATACCAAAACTCCAAACTCTTGAAATAGACTATCAAACTAAGTTTGTTTAAATAGATGAAGCATATATGTATATAAAACAAATTCAATATACATAAAACCATGTAAACTTGTTTTGATACTATCTATTCATGAAAACCAAGATCGGTTAAATCAAAACCAAAAAACTGAAACATGAAACTTTAAACAAGTGTGTGTGTTGTGAACTTGAGCATATCACACTATTTAATTTTTACAAATGGATTTAAAACATAAACTAAACTATGTACCGAGGTCTTCTTGTAGAGCGTCGTCTCCAAGTCGACTTGATCCAAACTGTGATCCACCGAGCTTGACTCCAACGAGTTCTAGATATAAACTTTGATGCTCGGGCTCTTGAATCACCATGTGAAAAGCTCGAAAACACCTTTGTTGAAGCTAATCAACTACTAATATCTTGGTTAGAGATCTGAAACTAAACATCAGAAGATTATTAGTAAATTTAACTACATGAGTTAATTATCATCAAAACTAGAGTGGAAGGCCTCTGGGCCAACAACTTTTCGTTTTATTCTTTTGTTTTGTTTTCTATAACCTTTTGGTATTTACTGTCTTGTGTTTGGTTTCTATCCATATGAATCTATAGCATTGGATTAGCCTTGCCATTTTGATTGCACCGATAGCTCATGGTGATGGATTATTAGTCTCAAATATGTATCATTTCATGCTTAGTTTATTTTGAGATGTAATATGGAAGAGACTCAAATCTGATCGTAGGGTTATGTGTTGATTGCCTCCATCGAAAGGTAAACCTTTGCCAATGATCCAAGGTATGATAATCATCCAAAGGTAAGTACACTTTATAACTTTATTTCTTTTTAATTTCCTCTTTAAAAATAACTTTTAAAATACAAACATTTTTCTCTTTTAACATAAACATTTCTTCCCTATAGTTCTTCTTCCTCTTTTACTCATCTTCTAACTTTGCATAGTTTTCTTTTGGTTTCAAAACTAAGAAGAAACTATTTAACCAGTTTATAGTAAACTTAAAAAGAACACTTAAATGTTTGCATCGCAGTCGCTCCTTGTGGAATCACGATCCACTTAGCCTCTTCGCTACAGTGGTAGAATTGAAGAACCTTAACACATCTTAATCTTAATTCTAAGCTTTATTTTTCTATGCCAGTTTCACCTCAATCAGTTAACTGTCAGGGTGAGGACCTAATATAGGCTATTAAAGTGACCATCAGGAGCGCTTTCATCATTTAGGAGTAACTCCATGTAGGTCTAGACATCAGGGTAAGACCCGATATAGGCTATTAGAGTGACCATCAGAAGTACTTTCGTCATTATGGAGTGGCTCCGTATAAGTCTGAGCCATCAGGGTGAGGCCCCGAGATAGGCTGTAAGAGCAACCATCAAGAGTTCTTTCGTCATTCAGGTGTGACTCCATGTAGGCCTTGTAGGATTCTGTGTAGGGTTGTTTATTGCTCTGATATCTTGATTTTGATTTTTGGTCAGGGAAACAAAATGTGGTTTCTGTTTCTCACCTTCATTTCCTTGTTTGGGAAAGCGACTTGTTTCGCCCCGGGTAGCATCTTCGACCTGTATGTATTTCTGAGCCTGAGAGAGGATGTCCCTCACCCTGGTGACTTTATTCTTCACCAAGTGTTTGTAGGAGTGGGCGACTTGCAACCCACTGACGAATGCCGCATCAACCATGTCATCATTGCAGTTATACACCAAGGCCATCTGGTAATAAAAGTAACTAATATAGTGTTTGATGCTCTCTGTGGGCTTCATCTTGATTGTGAAGAGGTGATTGTTATTCTTTTTAAGCTCCTTGTCATGCCCTACTTCCCAAAATATGGAGTACAGGGATGTGGTGATGGCAGAAGATTCTTACGACGAGTGAAATCTCTTCCATGAGTACCTTAGACTGTCAACAACGAGCAGGATAACACACATATATGTATATACAACCAAGCGTAGGGATAAGCACATATATGAAACACAGAATCAAAAATTATATCATCCACCATATCTGAATAAGACAAGTCAACAAAATAAACTAAACTCACTAGAGAACAACTGAACCAAAATATGTTCTACGATTAGCTCTCTATACCAGCTTTCTGATCTAAAAACTGAAAAATAATAAAGGTCTGTCTGCAAGAGTACACGAAAGAAGAAAAACAATAAAAGAGAGCATATGAAGATACAATAATAGTACAAATAAGGTATTAAAATAAGAACAATATGATAGGCAGCATCAAGAACTGAAAGTAATAACAATTATAGGAATAATCGAGATGATAGATCAAGTACAATAAGGTCGTGCATGCATGTTATGACATGAAATATAATGAACATGAGATGTCTTG
This sequence comes from Agave tequilana, assembly GCA_038442645.1. Classification (NCBI taxonomy): domain Eukaryota; kingdom Viridiplantae; phylum Streptophyta; class Magnoliopsida; order Asparagales; family Asparagaceae; genus Agave; species Agave tequilana. Next base: position 52,965 of record JAVJIF010005283.1, read on the forward strand.
AATGAGTAACTGTCGTATAACATAATCACAAGATCACAAGAATACGAGATCACAAGTTAAAATCACATGGCCAGTCCAAGAATATCATATAATCAAGATAATGCATGTCACAGGAGTTTTAAGTGTTAGTATCATGAAAATATATATCAGGTACTAGATCACTGAAGACAATGCAGGATATGATGCAAGCGTATATGTCTAGCATTTTATTAACTTTATACTAATGCAACTATCATGTGCCTCATCTCACAGGACAACTGCATATCAAACAAGTGATGCGTTAGTGGATCCTGATAGTAAGGAGAAACAGTTCACTGTACTAAGATATCATGTAACATGTAATAACAGGTGCACAAATAAATCTCAAGAACACAGGAACACGTATGGCATCCAAACCCACAAGGCGTCGCCCTTCCAAGAGCACCTTCCTGATTTCTCCTGCTACCAGTCTCCCCCAGTAACCCCGACATGGTTAATTTTATTAATTAATACAAATGCAAGATAGTGTGTGATTTAGGGTAATAGGATCATGAATCAGTATCAAGAATATCAGTGCTAGAGAGTGAATACAGTGTGTATCAAGATCACGAGACAATGTAAACAGTGTCAATATCAAGTGACAAATATAAAGTTGTGCGAGTGATACCAAATAAATGCAAACTAGTGCAAGTGATGTCAGATAAATGTAAGGTGGTGCAGGTGATGTCAGTGTCATGTAAAAAGTCATATGTCATGATCATATAATCCAACAAAATAATCTCGATTTCCTCAATATTAAATCCTCAATAAATTCTGAAAATCCTAAATGATCAAGATAGTCATTATATCCGATTATCATTATTCAATTATCCTCAAACAATCCAGGTCACAATATCAGTCGATAAATAATCTCATCCATTAATCAATATAGATTTACGTGTCAGGATCTAACACATACTAGAAAAATCATGTCAACTTTAGTTGGATGCATGCATGTATAGTAATGGGAGGTAAAGACGATATGTGGAACAATATATCGTGATCATGTGACGAAAACGATGATGATATAGAGAATTAATGGTAAAATAAACGGTACCATGATCAACGGTACCATCAAAACAATACAGTGCTAAGACACTAGTACTCGTGATCACAAGACATTATCGATAATCAGAAACTCAATGACATAGAGAATTTAATAGATAAGGGACAATAATAAATTCAACAGGAAAATCAAGAAGAAGAAATCGTATACACTTGCCTGATGTCGTCGGAACCTGATTTCCTTTAACAGCAACCGACACTGAGTAAGATTCATAGCCTAAATATTATGTGAGTTAATTAGAGACCTGACATTTTCTTTATCCAGTGATAAGTTAAATGAGAATGTAATTTGTACTATTTATTATAATTTTGGTTGTTCAATATTTTCAAATAATTCAATTTTTGAATTTTTGCATCCATTTTAAAAATATAATTTCATGTTAACTATGTGCACAAATAAATAAATTAATATATAATATTTACATATTACTAGATTATGAATTTTATAATTTTTCGTGATATTTAAAAATTTATTGGGCAATTTTAAATAAATAACCATTAATTAATGATTAAAAAATATTTAATTTAATGTTATTCTAAGTAATACTACACCCAAAATAATTTTACAGAGTCCAAAATTTCGTTTGTGATTTTTTTGAATTTTCTGGGATTTTTTGAGTTTTTTTAATTTTTCAGAATTAAAATAAGCCTAAAATAAAAAAAAACCTTAATGAGTTTGTTTGCTACAATAACGGGTTTGCTATAGTAATAGGTCAGAGTCTGCTCTGCTACAGTGTCGGGTCAAGTCTGCTACATTGCCAGGTCGGGTCTGCTATAATAATTTTATTGAATTTTCTTTCTTTTTTTTTCTTTTCTTTTTTTTTATTTGGGTTAGGTCAGGTCTGTTGTACACGCCTGAACCCCGGTTTGGTGAACAGACCCAGCCCGAACTGGGTTTGTCTGGCTGGACCAGGCCCTGGCCTGGTCTGATATAGCTGGACCAGGTCCTGGCCAGACTTGGTCTGGCCCGACCAGACCAAGGCGAGGTTGGCCTGGCCAGGCTCGGCTAGAGCCTGGGCTGGCTTTGGCCGAGATAGCTCATGTTTCTTCTTCTTTTTAGGTGAAAATAAATTTCTAAAAATCAATTAAAAACCATGATAATTAGAAGGCATATCTTAGGCATTCTATATATTTTTATTAGGATTTTAGAACAAGTTTCTCATGGTGAAATTAATGGTGTTAACCAGTATGTACTACGTGTTCGATGAAATGCCAAAGAGAACTAAAATCTACTAAAATGCAAAATAACTTAACCAGAATGCTTCCCTTCAATCTGAATCTTCTTCCCCTTGTCTAGCACTTCAGGGTCTTGAGAGAGAAAGTGAGAGAGAAATGAGAAAAGGGAGAGAAGCTTGGACTTTGTAATTGACTTGAGATGGTAAATTGCCCCTTATATAGGCACCACACAACCCTAGGCAACCCCTGAGAGTTATGGGTACATTGAGGGAGTAGTTGGTTCAGTTGGGGTGAGTGGAAGTGAGGGGGAGAAAGCGTGAGAGAAGTTAGAGAGAGTGGGAAAAGTTGGAGAAGATGAAGAGAGTTAAAAGGAGGTTTAAATAGAAGGACTTGGTCCTTCATACCACACGCCAATGTGGCACCTGGTTTACTCATTCCTCTCCCTCTTGGCCGACATGGGTTCAAGCCTCAGTGCCAGAAAATAACTTCCAAAATTTAACTTGTTATTTAATTTTTATTTTTAATTGTATTTTTATATAATTCAGTATTTAATTATTATTTTATTGGATTAAACTCCATTAATCAGAAAAATCCCCAAAAATTCACAAAAATAGAGAATGCCATTCTGAACCTTGTCGTTAAGTTGGATCTCTAAATTCATCCCCAATTGTTAATTAAAAATTATGGAGTTAGTTCATGACACTGATCGACCTTGAATTGAGATTCTTCTCCAATAATTCTTAAACAAACTCTAAAAAAATCTAGAAAAATTCAAAATATTGGGAATTAATATCTTGAGCTAAAATATCCTCAATTTAGCTACTCGGGATTAAATCAGGTATCAGATACCAGTACTGACAGACGTACATTGGGAACCGAAGGTTACACTCATGTCGGGAAGTGTATTGGTGATAGAAAGCCTACTTCACCTCTTTGAAGCTCCTGAGTGAGTGGCCGCAGAGAGAAAGAACCATTTGTAGACAACACCTTTAAGAGTGGATAGGAACACGAGACTCAAGAGGAGGTTAACATGAGAGTGGACCGCCATCTTATCTTCGAATTGCCAAGGTATTGGATGGGATTGGTCGCCCCAGAGTAGTACTTACGAATTTCTTGAAAAAGTAATGAGAAGTGATTTCTTCTGAGAGTGGTGAGTCAAAGGTTATCAGGTCGCAAGGCTCCACCTCATTCCGAAGGTGTTGACTTGCTTTCTTGATTCGCTTCCAAACAATCTCCTCGATGCGAGGGACCTTCGGAGCCTTGTGGGAGCCAGAATTCTCAGAGTGCTCATTATCACTCGGAAGGTCAGATCTGGTGTACCTCTGATTGATCTTGGTGTAGGTGGTTCTCGCGATAAAAATTGGTAATGGGGGAGCCTGAGACCCCTCTGCCCCTAGTTTAGAGTGGATTGCGATTTCCAAAGGACCTCGATCTGAGTGACAAGTTGATTCTGGATGTGGGCTGCCATATCTCTCTAGAGCAGCTTTATCTCATTCACGCATCACCTCTGCCCGTTGCTCATTCAATTACCTTTGGAGGCTGGCGAGCATTTCAAGGAGCTAACCTTCGGTAGGGAGTCGGGTTTCATGTCCTTTGGTCCCTTCCTCTGGCGCATAGCTAGGAAGAGTGCTTTTCTCTGACATCTTCGATGTAAACATCGAGATGGGGCAGAAGAGTGTTGGTAGGCCCGTGCCTTCTGATTAGTTTATAATTCAGCATCTTCATATCGCATTTTCGTACCGATTTATCTATCAAAACATCGCTTCTGAACCGTGTTTTGGTCTATTTTGCAGATAATCAAGAATTCAAGGGCATGATCGAAAAAAGAGCCTAATTAAACCCAATTTTGAGTAATTAAATCATATTGCTTGGAGACCAATCCAAAGAGCTTCCAGAAGGTACATTGGATCCAGAATTGAAGACGAATCTGAAGAAAAAAGGATCCAATTTATCCAAAACTAGAAACATCTAGAAGGTCCTCGCAGCTGGATGAAACCATGAAGCAAAACTAGGTACGTGGGTCCCTGGTGTTGCCGCAAAACCATGGTAGTGGCCGCAGATCCGCGGGGGCCACACGTCGATCTTTGACGCGTAGCCTCATCTCGTCTTCCAGAACATTCTTTATCCTATAAATATTGCAATTTTAGACTAGACACGGGGTTGGAGAGCTATAGACTAGGGTTTCTTCCTCTTTAGTGTAGTGTAGTGTAGTTGTTCTTCTTCTTATTTTCTTTTGTATTTTATTTTATTTAGATCATGTATTAGGGCAGAGTTGATTCAGTTGAGAGAAAGAAATTGATGTAATAGAGAGTGACAATCTATGAAAGCTCCCTCTTTTCTTTCCATGGATTCTTTTCTAACCTCTAACATGACTAGCAAACTTTTCTTTTCAAGAAAATCTAACTATTAACCACTAATCAGCTAACCCCTTACTTGATAATCCACATAAATCTAATAGCCACAAGGCCTTGTTCTGAGCCATCGATGGCTTATGATGATATATTCTAACTTGCTAACTTGCTAAGAAGCTAACTCTCTTATTTCATGCATTCCTCTAATAGTTTTGATGATCTAATGTTTGCATTAGCTTGCTCTTTATGTAAGCTTGAATATGAAGAATCATTTCATGTGCCATGCTTTGTATCGTCTCTTGAAGATGCCAAAAATTAGTGATGGCCAAGGATCCATGTGAGGCAACTATAACTAAGAGATTAGCATGATTCGTGGAGCACTTAGTAGCCATGAATTTTCTTCTCTTTTTATCTAGTTTTCAAAACTAATTTCAAAACCCTTTTATTCTTTCTTATTGGTATTTTTTTCACCTTCTTAGTTTACCATTGTGTTCATCTTCTTCAGCACAAGTTCTTCTCTTTTTCATTTTCCAAATCACTTTACCACACTCTCACTTCGTGTTTCACTTCACTTTCCACTTTGTTTCTATTTTTTTGTTTGTTTTATCGATTCCAAAATCACTTTTCTATTGTTTTCACTTTGTCGATTTCATCATCTTCTCCACCTATCACTTCTACTTTTCTTTTTTCATTTCTTTTCTCTTTCTTTAACAAAGAAGAACTCGTTAACAACCGACGTGAAACTGAACTGTTAATGCTTCTATCGCCTTCCATCCCTGTAGATTCGACCCATATGACCTATATTCTATAACAAAGGTATCGAGAAAGCCAAAGCACCATAGTTAAAATACTGATTTAAAAATTCTCATTTTCGTGCATGGTTTAACCTCCGATCAAATTTTGGCGCCGTTGTCGAGGACAGGAATGGTTTTGATTTCACGTTTTTGTTAACATTTTCTTATCTATTTTGGTGTATAGGTCAATTTTTACAGAACCTTAGCTTTGCAAAAGTCTACTCTTACTTGCCTCCCCTGTTCTGGAAAGCAGAGAGCTTGCTTCTAAAACTTTGCCATGCAAAGCCAAGAAAAGCCGCAAAAAATGCGACAAAATTAGGGTTTCTGGACCTAAATTTTTGCAAAGTTAGATTTCATGCTATATATTGCCTAATTCTATTTAGGGTAGTTTATTTTAGGTTCAACGGCGCCAAAATTTGATCGGGGGAAAACCGCCCACAAAAAGTGTATGTTTTGAAATCAAGATTTACAGTGTGTGTGCTTTGGCTTCCTCGATACTTTCGTTATAGCATAGAGGCTAAAACTAGTCGAATCCACAAGGACGGAAGGCGATAGAAACTTACACGGTATATTCACGTGTATGTTAACGGTTCTTCAATGTTTAAAAGAATGAAAGAAAATGAAATAAAGAATGAAAAGAGAAGTACGGTGAAACACGAAAAAGTGAGAAACATAGAAAAGAATATATTTGTTATTTTTGATAGTATTTCTAAAACAAAGTGAAAAAGAAAGAAAACTCATGGCTACTAACTTAATGACTCCACCAACATACTAACCTCTTAGTGATAGTTGCCTCACATGTATCCTTGGCAATCACTAATCCTTGGTTCACGAGCGTTTCAAAGCATGACCCATATGTAACTCATCACATCCCAACTCAACAAAACAAGTGCAAGCTACACCTAAACCATCAAAACTAAAAGTAAGCATGGAGTAAAGTAATGTTAGCTTGTTAGAGAGTTAGAAAGTTAGAGTATTAGATTCATCATCATGAGCCATCAATGGCTCTTGCAAGAGCAAGACCGAGTAGAGGCTATTAGATTCACGTAGATTATCGAAATAAGAAGTTAGACAAGTTAGTGGTTAGTAGTTAGTTGCTACGAGAGAAAAGTTAGCTAAATATGTAAAGGAGTTAGAGAGAAGAAAATAAAGACAGGTAAAGAGAGAACCTTTCATAGATTGTCGCATTCTATTACAAGAACTCTTGATTTCCAACCGTATACCACTCTCACTCCTATTACAAGATCTACAAGAAATGAAAATACAAAGGAAGAAGAAGAACTAACCTAAACTAAACTATCCTAAACTACAACATGAAAAGAAACTACCCTAACTCTCTGTATTTCTTCAACTGAAGAACCCCGGGGGGTATATATAGGCACCAGGGGAAAGGGGGCCAGGGGGAAACCCTGACCCAAAGTACGAGCGCGGCCGTATCCGTGGCCCAGGCCGCGTTTTAGCGTCTTTTCTAGAGCCGCGCGCGCGGCGCCTCTTGCCGCACGCTGTCCCATCTGTCCCATGTCAGATGCAGTTCCCGGTTTCTAGTTTTGGGCCCCTGGTTTTGACGAATCAGCTCAATGGCTAGATTATAGGCCTTTAGTCACCCATTAAATGGTGATTTAGGATCTTCTTCATTGCACACTATGGACCAAGAAACATGCAAGAGAGGTGTTTATTAGCAGAATTTAATATGAAATAAATATGAAGATGTATGAAATATAGAGTTTTAGAGACTAATCATTTTGCTGCTATAATTCTATTTTGATTGCCTACACACTGCAATAATAAACAATAAAAGCAGTTAATTGGACGCTTTTAAAATAGTTTAGATATTTGCATCGTAGGCACGTGTCAAATTTCATTCCAATATACTGTATTTTGTTCTATTATTGTAATTTGGACTGAGGTGTATATATTGCATTGCATATAGTATAGGACAAATACATGGATGATATACTCAATTTTTGTGTTATTATTGTCTATATTGCACACTTACACGAATCGGACTTAAGGGCATAACTCAATATAACATAATGTGGGAAAGTTATTACCCTCCCTTAGCCCAAAATCCACCTCCCCACTTACACAACCCAAGCCTTAATAAAAATTGGTAGACATTGGCTCCTGGGGATATCTCAGACTCATTAAGATATTGACCTTGGGAGGAAGTTGTTAGTACTAGACTCTTACTAAATCGGTGTCTAAGGTTGGGGATTAAGAGGTTAAGCCTCAAAAATCTGATTGTTTAGCGTAATTAAGACCCTTTGCTTACGCACGTTAAGTCCTACCACATTTTGTCCCTACCTGACCGATTAACTTGTGGTCCGATACTGCAATATCCCTCTCCTGGACAGTCAACCAGTTAGGAGTTGTCTAGGTCTAGGTCAACCCTAGTATAGGCTTTATTTAAATTTTTTCTTTCTTTTTGTTTGTTTTTTTTGCTTTTTCTTTCATTTTTGTGTTTGTTTGTGAAATGAATTTCAACAACAATAATTTTCAATCCTAATATGAATCCATATTTCACCCCGACCTTATTTGACTCAGATAACTTCAACCCGAGTTTGCATAACATGAACCAATCAAATAGGCCGGATTGGATTTATTCGACTCAATATAACCCATATCCCTATTCCAACAACCAAAAATTTCAAAATAATTTTCATATTCACAGATTAAGTGGGGATTCATCTCCCCTGAGTCAAATTTTCAGTCACCTTATCCATGATTATATCCCTCTTTTGCTTCATATACTCCTTTTCTAGAACCACTAATTAAAGAATTCGAGTTAGAAAAAAGTATGAAAGTCTTAGAAGCAATGCTTGAGTCCCAACAACAATGTCAAAATGCACTCGACTCACAATCTTTCCGACATCAAGCTTCACATACTCTTTTTCTACAACAACCAATTGAAAAAAATTTGAATTAGAAAAGAGTATGTGATTTGTCACATATGTTGCATATATATTGTCACCTTACCATACTTTTTAGCTAATAAATCCTATTAATAAGATTTCTTTTTCTTTGCTAAATGTAGGCCCAAGTGCTTAAAGAAAGAAAAGAGAAACAAGCCCAAAAGCCCACCAAATTCTGAATTAATTTAGAATAAATTTGAAATGAAGAAATCAGGGCTAAATCTTGGCATATCAAGAGGTTGAGAAGAATCCTTCCTGAATCGAGCGGTTGAAGCCACACAATCAAGGCTATTTCGTCAACGTTTTGGAGCAGAAACAAGAAAACCAGCAGCAGATACGGGCCAAGCACCAAACCAGGAGCTCCCCCCTTTGGGTGTGGACACCTGGCCACACCAGGGCCGCGTTGCGGCTAACTAGATTCAGTTGGGGGAGCATTTGCTCCCCCAATCTTCCCGGGATCCTCCTCGTTTGGTTTTTGGCTATAAATATGGGTTTCAACAAAGAAAAATGCAGCGAAGACTAGGATTAGAATTTTTGTTTATTTTCTTAGGATTTAGGCTCTTTGTTAGCTAGCACAAAAGTTATAATCTTATTTTTTACTTTGTAGTCTAATATCAAAACTTGTGAGAGAGAGGGATTGAGAGCTTGTACTTGAAGATGGCAGTGACAGCAGTACAAGAATCAAGCCACATTTCCTTCCACTCTTATTTCGGTATGTCGTGCATTATTTTGCTTTCTTCTTTGTTTTCTATGGGTAACTAAACGGTTTTCTGGGCTCGCTATTGTAACTCTCTTTTGCTCTTCTTCTCTCCTGTTTTTAAAAGAAAAAACCTGATGACTCATATGAATGCCTTACTTAAAAGCCTTTCTTTTTGAAAGTGTTCTTGAAGGCACATGAGGATGGGTTTGGATTGTTAAACTCTTACTTCTTTCATGAACATCTCTTGAATTATTTTTACTTCATTCTTGCTTCTTTGCGCTTGACGATTTAATATTTAATTCTAAGGATTTCTTGAAGAAAAGACTAAACTCTTCTAACCATCTTATGTGCTTTGCTTCAAACTTTCTAAAAATAAACTTTAAGTTTTGCAAATGATCACTTGAGACACTTAACATTTTATGAGAAGAATGAATAATTGAGTAGTGAGATAGTGAGCCCAAATTGCTTTCTTTTTATAAAATAACAAAACAATTCTCAAGCTTTCTAAATCACCTTCTCTAAAATCTTTTCTAAAAGTTGCAATTTCTCTTTAATCATCTCTTTCTTTCCATTCTCTTTTCCATTAAAAAATGAACACAATTCTTTATTTTTAAACGATTCACTGAAAAGCTTCCATCGTATTCCTCCTCGTGGATACGACCCGTTATCCACAAGCTACACGGTAAATTCTTAAACTCCTTGATTGTTCCTTTTATTATCAATCAATTTTTGGCGCCATTGCCGGGGAGGGAACAGTATATTGTTTTCTAACAAGTTTTGTGTGTTGTTTCAGGGACTTGAAGATCAAGATCTAGCATTCAAGCTTTGCAAGAGAAGACTTGCAAATTCTGTGCCCCTACTCTCGAAAGTAGGAAACAGAATTTCAAGAAATTGCGTTGCAAAACTGAAAAAAATTCATTGGACTACTAAAAACTTTTTTTGTAGGACATATTGCTCGCAAAAATTTAAGTTTTGTATGTTATATTTGTGCTATTTCTGCAATCCAACATCCCTGTTTTAAGCCGACAGTAAAACACTTGTTGAAAAGTTAAAAAATTGATTAGACGTTTGCATTTTAGGCACGAGTCTTTTCAATTCATTTACTTTACTATTGAAGAGTGCTGGAGCAAGGTACGTACGCATCGCATTCAGAATAGGACTCATTTCTTGATTGATTTATATCGCTTTAAGTGAATCTTGTTTATCTTATACACTTTCACAAATAGATTTTAAGGGCAAAACCCAATAACAAGATAAGGTGGGGATTTAATCACCCTTTCTTGGCCCAAAAATCAGATTCTAAGCACTCACAAACCTAAGCCTAATTAAAATCTTGTAGACGTTGGCCTTAGGGATATCTCGAACTCACTAGGAGATTATCCTAAAGAGGGAAGGTGTTGGAAATTGACTCTTGCCAAATCAGTGTCTAGGAAGGGGATTGAGGGCCGAAAGCCCGAAGATTGGTGGTTACTTAATTAAGGAACGTCTTTGATGGATAACCTCCCACCAATCTTTCCCTGACCTGGCTGATTAGCTTGTGGTCAAAGTCTACATTCTACCTCATGTGGACAATCAACCAGTTAGGAGTTGTCTAGGTGCATACTTCATTCCGAACACCATTGGGGGTATACTGCTACACTGTAATGCCCTTCGGACTGAAGAACGCCGGAGCAACCTATCAGCGGGCAAAGAGTACAATCTTCCGCGATCATCTCCAAAAAACGGTGGAGTGCTATGTCGACGACATTGCCGTCAAAAGCCGCAACAAGAATGAACATCTTCGCGACCTGAGAACGATGTTCGACATAATGCGGGCTCATCAACTGAAAATGAACCCGACAAAATCCTTCTTGGGAGTTTCAAGCGGCAAGTTCCTTGGGTTTATTGTCACATCAAAAGGGATTCATCTTGACCCAGACAAAGTCAAAGCCATTCAGAGCATGCATCCATCGAGGAATCTCAAAGAGCTTAGAGGCTTGCAAGGCAGGCTGGCTTATATCAGAAGATTCATTGCAAATCTCTCAGTCCGCTGTCAGCCGTTCACCCGACTCATGAATGTTGGCCCAAAGGCCTTCCACCCTAGTTTTGATGATGATTAACTCATGTAGTTATGTGTACTAATAATCTTGTGATTTTAGTTTCAGATCATTAATCAAGTTATTAGTTGGTGATTAGCTTCAACAAGATGAGTTGGAAGCCTTCACTTGTTGATTCAAGAGCCCGAGCGTCAAAGATCATATATAGCACTTGCTCGGTGGATCAAGAAGTTTTGGATCGAGTCGGCTTGGAGTTTGCACTCTACAAGAAGACTTCGGTACCATAGTTTAGTTTTGTGTTTAGATCCAACTTGTAAAGATTAGAATAGTATGATAATGCTCAAGTTCACAACACACACACGTTTCATGTTTTGAATATTAGTTTTTGGTTTTTCGGTTTTAGGTTTAACCGATCTTGGTTTCATGAATAGATAGATCAAAACAAGTTTACATGGTTTAATGTATATATGATTTGTTCTATATACATAGATGCTTTAATTTCCTAGACAAACTTAGTTTTGACTCACTTATTCATGTGTTTTATGTTTTGGTATTTTTGACAAAACATATTTTGGAATTATTGACAAAAACATGGATATATAGTTGTTTCATATATATTGGATTTCTATCCATATGCATCATGCCTAAATGTTGTTTAAATATCATGTTTTTGTATTTGGAAGAGTTTTGGACAAAACGTATTTTCTATTCAAAATCCAAGTTTTAGAAAATACAGTTTTTGGTTTTTGGTAAAAATGATAAGACACAAAAATAGTTCATATTGATTGATTTTTGAGCTAAACTTTTTACCACATGTTTATATATCAATGCAAAATGATAAAACTATTTTTGGTGATTTTTAGAAAAGATAAAAGAATTTTTAAATACGTTTTTATCCAATTTTCTGTTCCAGGCTTCAACCAAGTCGACTAGTAACCTGACTAGTCGACTAGGACTGAGGTCGGTCGACCGGGCCGGTCGACCGACGTGCACAAATCTGTGCACGTTTGGCAGCTTTGGGACGGTCGACCGGGAAGGTCGACCGGCTGAGAGCATAGCTCTCTGTTTGTTTGGGTCGACCAGGCCGGTCGACCGGCAGCTGTCAACGGGCAAAAATTGACCGTTGGACGGTCGACCGGACCGGTCGACCGGTAGTTCATTTCTGGCTTTTTCTGCTGCCAACGGCTATATTTTTCTGGGGTCTATAAATACCCCATTTGTGAGAGTTTTTCTCTAAGATTTTTTGTGCGAATTTTCCCTACTCTCTGGTGTTTTCACAGCAATCAAAAGAAGTTTTTGGATTCAAATTGAACAATCTATTTGGTGTTTTTGCTAGGGTTTGGAATTTCAAAGAAAAGGTTTTGGGAAAAAGAGTTTTGATTCATCTTCTATATCTTGGTTTCAGTTTTTCCCAAGGATTTTCTTTGTGATTTTAATTTCCATCCCATTGGTTTTCTCCACACTTGAGCTAAAATCTACTATCTCTTCTATAGGATATTTGTGTGAGAGAAAGAAATTGTTTGTGGTTGTTGTTTCGACCACCAAGTTAAAACCCAATCTTTGTTTGGCTTTGTGCCTTGGGTTGTATCCCTCAAGTTGTGAGGTGATCCTTGTGTTTGCTTTGAGCTAATCCCTCGGGTTGTGAGGTGATTGTTTGTTGGATTGGAGCTTGCCTCAAGGAGGAGGTTGTTGTTGTAAAGAGAGGAGTTGGGTACTCTTTGTAAGAGTCCTAGGTGGACTAGCTAGTGGATTAGAAATCCTTCGTGTGTCGAAGGCGGAGATGTAGAGCTGGGTGCTCGAACCTCGTAACATATCTTATTGTTTGCGCTTGATCCATTGACTCTCTCCCTATCTCTCTCTTTACTTTGTGCCTTGCAACTATTCATATTGTGCATTCTTATTGCTTGGCTTGGTTGTGTGTGCATCATTTGTTGATTGCACTTGAGTGTATTGCATTTAGTTTTTAAATTCTGCATTTAGTACATAGATTAGCTTAATCACCTATTCACCCCCCTCTAGGTGATCTTTCAATTGGTATCAGAGCTAGTGCTCCTGATATTTAGGTTTAACCACCTAGGAGTGAGATCTTGGTTTGCTAATCTTCATTTGCATTGTTCATTTGCACTCATTTAGTTTGCTCTCATGGATAGCCCTCCTATGTTTGACCATATTAGACTTGATGTTTGGAAGGCCAATATGAGTAGCCATTTGAAAAGACTAGGACATCTAGTTTATCAAGCCTCCACTATGAAATCATTCCCTAATAGTAGCAAGCATAAAAAGGTTAATGCTTTAGCACTTAGAGCACTTAGAGCATCTCTTAGTGAACATCTTTTACCGGTGTTTGATCGTTATGATTCGGCTTTTGCAGTTTGGAGCTTATTGACGTTTCCCGAGCTTCCAAGGATTATCAACAAGATGAGGAGATCTAAGAGAGAAAAGTCCGAAGAGCATTGCTTCATGGTCCAAGGGAAAAACTCCCTTGAGGTACAATCGGACACTCAATTAGATGATAGCTCTAGTTCCTATTGCCATGGTTGTTTGAAGTTCAAACTTTAAATTGGGAACTTGCTCAAAAGCTTGAAAATTTATTGGAAACACACAATCTTTTGAAAGAGGACAACCTTGTTTTAAAAAATGAATTAAAGGATTTGTGTTCTAATTTTGAATGGTTTTGCAAGAAAAGGAAGAGATCACTAGTGAACGTGACTCACTAAGATCTCAACTAGACCTTGCCCTTGATGAGATTGAGATTTTGAAAAACAAAAATGATTGTGATGATGTGTGAAGCACAATGAGATTTTATCTTCAAAATTGGATTTTACTTTTAAAGATAACCTTTCCTTAAAAAATAAAATGATTCAATTACAAAGGAATTGGATTTGGTTTTAAAGACAAATGAATCTTTGAAATTGAAATTGATTCTCATGTGTGCCATGCTAGTGTAGCTTCTTCTTCTACTTGCACACCTATTTCATGTTCCACTTTATCTTCCACTATTGAAAATGATATAAATATTTTGAAGAAAAGTGTTGAATGTTTGGGCTCCACTTTGAGCCAATGCACTTTGAATCATTCACGTTTGAAAACCTTGGTTCACAAGAAACAAGGTCCATCTTTGCATGCACACCCTACACGGCATACACACGCTTTCCACGGTCACCACCATCACACGTATGCTCATGTGTACACATGTACACATTGTGGCCGAAAAGGTCACCTTGCTAGATTTTGTTATGATCGTGTTTATCATGAAAATTTAGCAACTAATCTTGTTTGGGTTAGGAAAGATACTCACCCCATGGACCCAAAAGAAAATGGGTACCAAAGACCACCTCTATGCTTTTTGATGTAGGTGGGAGCTCTCGCATCACGTGAGAGTATTGGTGCCTTGAGGTGGATGCGTTCTAAGCTTAAAAGAGAACCATTTGGATGCTTCACTCTCAAGGAGATTTGGTGGGAGGACCACCGTGGTTTGGAGAATTAGAGATGCACCTTCATCGGTTTCGGTATCTCTCTAACTCCCATTTTTATTTGCATGTTTTTCATGTTCATCTATTTATAGCATGCCATGGTTTATTGTTCATCATGCTTATGCCATGCTCATTTGAATAGTGTTATACATGTTTAGTTACTTGAGCACCCATGATTTATATGGATCTATATTTAGTGTTCTCACCTTGTTTAAACTAACATGTATGCCCTAGATCTAATGCACATGCATATGCATTATGACCATTTGGATGTTTATGAATGTATGATTTTTGTTTTAATGATTCTTGTTTTATTGTTTCATGATTAGTATGATGTTTGCCATATTTATTAGACTTTTGATTTACATGATTAGTTGTTGAGACACCCATGTTTAGTATGGACCCATATCTTGTGTTCTTTTTATGTTCTAGCTATCATGTTAATCTTAGATCTAATGTACATGTCTTGTCATGCTAATCATATGGTTGGCTATGATTTTTTTTTGTTATTATGTTTATCATGTTGGGTTATGATTCCCGTTTTATGCTTAATGATTTGATTACTTGTTTAGATGTTAGTTTTCATTAAGACTAGAATTTATACTTGCACATGTAGTGGGAAACAAATAAATCTTTATATATGTTTGTGCTTGGATGCTTATTTGTACCCATTAAATGTGCTAGTATAGCCTAGTTTTGATGATTTATGCATTTTAAACTTGTATTCCTATTTTTGGATTTATTTTGTGTATATGAGTTTTCATTTCATGTATATGTTTATTTTACCAAACCTTAAGATATATATGCATACCCTTTGAGTCATTTGTCTTTCATGCAAATCTATATATATGGACTCAATTGTGTTTAGAGATATGTATGTACACTTATTGTGTTGACAATTCATACATATACCTTGAAATGAAATTAGTTTTGGTGAAAATTTAGTTTTTCTTGATTTCGTGTTTATTTGTTTAACTTCATGTATATGTCTATCTTATCCAAACTATTGATTATACATGTACATCCTTGAGCCACGTGCCTTCATGCATATACTTTTGTGGGCTCATTTTGTTTAGGATATGTATGTATACTTTAGTTTGTATATGACATACATATGCCTTGAAGCTTAAATCATTTTGATGATTTTCATTTTTTTGGGTAATTTCTATTGGAAATGAAAATCTAGCTTTTCATGTCTTCATGTTTTCAAGGAATTTCATATGAGCCTAATTGAATATTTTCATGTTGATATGTGTCACATTTTACTTGTACACTCACTTTATTAGTTTACTCATGATTTGTTTTCATGAGAATTTGATATGAGCTTTATGGACTTTGAGTGTTTAGTGATCATGTGATTTACATGTGTTTCATGAAAAACAATTTTGTTTTATTCCTTACTTGAAGGATTTCGTACTAGTTTTAAAAGTTTTCCTATAACTAGTTCGTATTCTTCATTATGGTAGAGATTTTCAAACAAAGCTTATTTTCAAACCTATTTTTGAAAACCCCTACCTTCAATGGGAGGATGGATGGGAGATCATGTTCATGCATGCTTTATAATGAAAATCATTAAATCTTGAACCATGATTGGGAGAAAGTTATATGAGATATACATTTGATCTTATTGTTATTTCAATTGGTATCATTGAATTCTTTCAATTGGTATTAATCTTGACATTTCTTGTATACTCATATATATTTGTATGTATGTATGTTTCAATTCCAAGAATATCAATTCTATTGGTATCTATTTTTCACACATATATATGTTTTATTTGTGCTTATTATATCCCTATATCTTTAAGCACAAAATCTTGTTTATGCTAGTGCTTGAGCTCTAACTTTGTTTCAATTGATTACTTTTAAATTGGTATCAAGCCCATGCATCATTTTAGTTGGTATTTCATAAAGGGGAGAAAATTTGATTTTGTCTTTCAATTGGTGATTTCTCAATTGGTATTTGATTCCCACTCCCTTACTTTATGATTGAAAATTTCAAATTGATATCATATGTTTAAAATGAAAATATTTACAATTGGTATCAAAATATTTGTGTTTTAGAGATTCAAAATTCATTATGTTTAATTTCAAATTAGTATCAAAATGTTTCATGTGTTTTTGCTTAAAATTGGTATCAATATCTTTTTGTTTTTGTTTGTTTTCTTTCAATTGGTATCAAGATGCTATTCTTTGACATATTTTCAATTGGTACCTTAATTGATTGTCACCTCTAATTGACTTTGTTTTTGTTTTAGACAAAAAGGGAAAGAAGATTTTGTTTTGTTTTGGTTTTTACCCCTTTGTTGATGATTGACAAAAAGGGGGAGAAGAATTTGGGTTTATATATGCATGCATGTTTTGTAATTGGATGTTTTGTAATTGGTATCTAGAGTGTAATTGGTATCTAGAGCATGTTTTGTTTTAATTGGTATTAATTTAATTGGTATTAATTGGTATCTAGAGCATGTTTTGTTTTAAACATTTCATTAGAATTGGTATCTAGAGCATGTTTTGTTTTAAACATTTTATCTAGAACCCTTTTTTTTGTTTATGCATTTATATGCATTCATGTTTAAGAGCCTTTATTGCATACTATTTATTATTTATTTGTATATGCATGAGTTAAGGGGAGCTTCTTTGAAGCTTAACTTTAATCCATGCATATATAACTCCATGAGTTTTGTCATCATCAAAAAGGGGGAGATTGTTGGCCCAAAGGCCTTCCACCCTAGTTTTGATGATGATTAACTCATGTAGTTATGTGTACTAATAATCTTGTGATTTTAGTTTCAGATCATTAATCAAGTTATTAGTTGGTGATTAGCTTCAACAAGATGAGTTGGAAGCCTTCACTTGTTGATTCAAGAGCCCGAGCGTCAAAGATCATATATAGCACTTGCTCGGTGGATCAAGAAGTTTTGGATCGAGTCGGCTTGGAGTTTGCGCTCTACAAGAAGACTTCGGTACCATAGTTTAGTTTTGTGTTTAGATCCAAATTGTAAAGATTAGAATAGTATGATAATGCTCAAGTTCACAACACATACACGTTTCATGTTTTGAATATTAGTTTTTGGTTTTTCGGTTTTAGGTTTAACCGATCTTGGTTTCATGAATAGATAGATCAAAATAAGTTTACATGGTTTAATGTATATATGATTTGTTCTATATACATAGATGCTTTAATTTCCTAGATAAACTTAGTTTTGACTCACTTATTCATGTGTTTTATGTTTTGGTATTTTTGACAAAATATATTTTGGAATTATTGACAAAAAACATGGATATATAGTTGTTTCATGTATATTGGATTTCTATCCATATGCATCATGCCTAAATGTTGTTTAAATATCATGTTTTTGTATTTGGAAGAGTTTTGGACAAAACGTATTTTCTATTCAAAATCCAAGTTTTAGAAAATACAGTTTTTTTATTTTTGGTAAAAATGATAAGACACAAAATAGTTCATATTGATCGATTTTTGAGCTAAACTTTTTACCACATGTTTATATATCAATGCAAAATGATAAAACTATTTTTGGTGATTTTTAGAAAAGATAAAAGAATTTTTAAATATGTTTTTATCCAATTTTCTGTTCCAGGCTTCAACCAAGTCGACTAGTAACCTGACTAGTCGACTAGGACTGAGGTCGGTCGACCGGGCCGGTCGACCGACGTGCACAAATCTGTGCACGTTTGGCAGCTTTGGGACGGTCGGCCGGGACGGTCGACCGGGCTGAGAGCAGAGCTCTCTGTTTGTTTGGGTCGACCGGCAGCTGCCAACGGGCAAAAATTGACCGTTGGACGGTCGACCGGACCGGTCGACCGGCAGTTCATTTCTGGCTTTTTCTGCTGCCAACGACTATATTTTTCTGGGGTCTATAAATACCCCATTTGTGAGAGTTTTTCTCTAAGATTTTTTGTGCGAATTTTTCCCTACTCTCTGGTGTTTTCACAGCAATCAAAAGAAGTTTTTAGATTCAAATTGAACAATCTATTTGGTGTTTTTGCTAGGGTTTAAAATTTCAAAGAAAAGGGTTTTTGGGAAAAAGAGTTTTGATTCATCTTCTATATCTTGGTTTCAGTTTTCTCAAGGATTTTCTTTGTGATTTTGATTTCCATCCCATTGATTTTCTCCACACTTGAGCTAAAATCTACTATCTCTTCTATAGGATATTTGTGTGAGAGAAAGAAATTGTTTGTGGTTGTTGTTTGGACCACCAAGTTAAAAACCCAATCTTTGTTTGGCTTTGTGCCTTGGGTTGTATCCCTCAAGTTGTGAGGTGATCCTTGTGTTTGCTTTGAGCTAATCCCTCGGGTTGTGAGGTGATTGTTTGTTGGATTGGAGCTTGCCTCAAGGAGGAGGTTGTTGTTGTAAAGAGAGGAGTTGGGTACTCTTTGTAAGAGTCCTAGGTGGACTAGCTAGTGGATTAGAAATCCTTCGTGTGTCGAAGGCGGGGATGTAGAGCTGGGTGCTCGAACCTTCTAACATATCTTGTTGTTTGCGCTTGATCCATTGACTCTCTCCTTATCTCTCTCTTTACTTTGTGCCTTGCAACTATTCATATTGTGCATTCTTATTGCTTGGCTTTGTTGTGTGTGCATCATTTGTTGATTGCACTTGAGTGTATTGCATTTAGTTTTTAAATTCCGCATTTAGTACATAGATTAGCTTAATCACCTATTCACCCCCCCTCTAGGTGATCTTTCAACGAAAAAGGGTGCTTCCTTCGTATGGGATCAAGCTTGCCAGGAAGCTTATGAAGACATCAAGAGGTACCTCACAAAGCCTCCAGTTTTAGTGGCCCCTACATCAGGGAAACCATTCTTGCTTTATGTAAAAGCTATGGACTACTCCCTCGGTGCCCTCCTCGCTCAAAAGGACGACAATGGCCACGAGCAGGCCATTTATTATCTGAGCAGAACTCTCATAGGAGCGGAATCTCGCTACAACCCTATCGAGAAAGAGTGTTTAGCTCTCGTCTTCGCTGTTCAGAAGACACGACATTATTTGGTCGGCCAGACCATACATGTCATCTCCAGAGTAAACCCATTGCGTCTTCTTATGACGAAGCTAGGATCATTGAATTCAAGATTGGCTAAGTGAGCACTTTTATTGTCTCAATACGACATGATCTTCACGCCTCAGAAGGCGGTTAAAGGCCAGGCCATTGCAGAGTTCTTGGCTGCTCATCCAGTTCCAGAACATTCAAAACTTCACGAAGATATCCCTGATGAAGTCTTCGAGTCTTATGCAACCTTAGAAGAGGAAGTGTGGCAGATGTTCTTTGATGGCGCATCGCGAATGGGCCCTAAAGGCAAGATTATTGCCGGAGTAGGGGTTGTGTTTATCTCCCCACAGAATCATGTCCTGCCCAGAGCATTTTCTCTGACAGAATCATGCTCCAACAATGTAGCAGAATATAATGCTCTGCTCATCGGTCTTCAACTCGCCCATGGAATGGGGGTACGATACCTCGAAGCTTATGGCGATTCAAAACTGATCATCAATCAGGTTAAAGGTGAATACGAAGTCCGCCATGAGGACTTGGTGCCTTATTATCACACGGCCGTTGAATTGGCCAACCTATTTGAAGGCTTCTACATCGGGCATGTGTCTCGATCTTAAAATACCAAGGCGGATGCTCTTGCTGCATTAGCAACAACACTAGCCTTACCAGCCGACACCGAGTATCACCTCACAGTCGCAACTCGACATCTTGTATGCTCCATGCACATGCTAAGAACTCGAGAAGTCTATAATGTCTCCATGAATCTTGAGCCGAGAGATTGGCGCTTTCCTCTCATTGACTATGCTTTGCACGGTCTGCTTCCAGACGATCCTAAAGAAGCGGCGCCCGTCAGACGAAGGTCTCTCCGTTTCTACTACGATCCGACTTTGAAGACACTTTACCGTCGTACATATGACGGTGTTCTCCTTCGTTGCCTTTCTCATTTAGAGGCACAGGAAGCGCTCCAAGAAGCGCACGACGGCACTTGTGGAGCTCATCAGCCAGTTCCAAAACTTAAGGACAGGTTGCACAGACTTGGATACTATTGGCCAACTATGATAGCCGATGCCATCCAATATGTACGAAGGTGTAAAGCATGTCAGATTCATGCGGATTTCATACACCAGCCTTCAGAGCTGCTCCACCCGACTGTTGCTTCATGGCCATTTGAAGCATGGGGAATCGATGTCGTAGGGCCAATCAGCCCTTCTTTGACAAAAGGACACCAGTTTATCCTGGCAATAACCGACTACTTTTCAACGTGGGCGGAAGCTATACCACTGGTTGAAGTCAAAACCTCTAATGTGGTTAATTTCATCAAGCACCGTGTCATCCATCGATTTGGTGTACCTAGGCGGATCATCCACGACAACGGTCCCTAATTCATAAGCCAAGTATTCTATCGGTTCTGCGATAAATACCGAATTCAGAATGTGGCTTCAACTGCCTATAATCCCGCCGCTAACGGTTTGGCGGAAGCATTCAACAGAACGATCATCAAGCTACTCAAGAAATTCGTCTCCTCGAACAAGCGAGATTGGGACGAAAAGCTTGGTGAATGTCTTTGGACCTACCGAACCACGGTTCGGACACCGACAGGCAATACGCCTTTTTCCCTGGTATATGGGTGCGAAGCAGTCATCCCGTTGGAAATCCAGATGCCATCATTGCGAGTCGCTCTGACTACTAAGATCACATTAGAGGACAATGATCGATTGCGTCTTCAAGAGCTCGAAGCCCTAGATGAGAAGCGGCTTCAACAGCATATTGAGCTATATCAAGCTCGAATCTCAAAGGCCTTCAATAAGAAGGTCAAACAGAGGGTCTTCCAGAAAGAAGACCTGGTTTTAGCCGTCAGACGACTGATGATTATGACGCACAAGACCAAAGGCAAATTTCAGCCTAAATGGGAAGGACCGTTTGTAATAGAAACAGTCTATTCAAACGGAGCATACCGCCTTATGACCTCAGATGGCGACTTACTCATGATGCCGATCAATGGCAAGTTCTTAAAGAAGTATTATCCTTAATCAAGGATCCTTCTCATGATCAAGTTAACACTACACCTCTGATCAAGATCTTCGTGTCCAAAGTACACACAAAGAGAGCCTTTCTCTTCCTCCAAGCGAGATAATACAATCGTAAACCAGTAGGAACCTGGTCGTGCATTGGCTGTCCCGAAGGAGAATCGAGGTTATGCATATATTAACCAGATAATCCGACATCCTTAACGATTAAGGACAGAGAAAAATGTTGGCTTTTAAGCCCAACATAAGTCCTCGACAACTCATCATGCTGAGGGGAATAGCATGGCTAGCCCAATTCAAACGGTAGTTGGTAAAGGCATATCAAACCCGTTGACAGCTGGGGAAAAATCCTAAGGGACCAGTTCCATTTGATTCCCTCGTTTCTCCCCGTGAGAGCGAGACCTCCAAAGTCACTTACCAATTCTCATCCATAGAATGGTAAGATCATATATACATTTCGCTGTTACGTTAACATTAAACCTATGACAGTAACTCCCTCGTTTCTCCCCGTGAGAGCGAGACCTCCAAAGTCACTTACCAATTCTCATCCATAGAATGGTAAGACCACATATATATTTCGCTGTTACGTTAACATTAAACCTATGACAGCAATTCCCTCGTTTCTCCCCGTGAGAACGAGACCTCCAAAGTCACTTGCCAATTCTCATCCATAGAATGGTAAGACCACATATATATTTCGCTGTTACGTTAACATTAAACCTATGATAGCAATTCCTCATTTCTCCCCGTGAGAACAAGACCTCCAAAGTCACTTGCCAATTCTCATCCATAGAATGGTAAGACCACATATATATTCCCTGTTACGTTAACATTAAACCTATGACAGCAATTCCCTCGTTTCTCCCCGTGAGAATGAGACCTCCAAAGTCACTTGCCAATTATCATCCATAGAATGGTAAGGCCACAAATATATTCCGCTGTTACGTTAACATTAAACCTATGACAGTGATTCTCTCGTGAAAACGAGACCTCTTCCCAAATTCCATCACCAATTTTTTTGAGCTTGGTGGCGTCTCAATCGGTTATGTCATTGCGACCCCTGAACCAGCAGACAGCTAAGTCTCAATTTCGAGCCCTGTTGACATTTACAAAAGACAGGTCTCGATACTTGTTGACATTTACAAAAGACAAATATCACCAATTTTGAAGCTTGGTGATGTCTCATTCGGTTATGTCATTGCGACCTCTGAACCAGCAGACAGCTAAGTCTCAACTCCGAGCCCTGTTGACATTTACAAAAGACAGGTCTCGATACTTGTTGACATTTACAAAAGACAAGTATCACCAATTTTGAAGTTTGGTGACGTCTCATTCGGTTATGTCATTGCGACCTCTGAACCAGCAGACAGCTAAGTCTCAACTTCGAGCCCTGTTGACATTTACAAAAGACAGGTCTCGATACTTGTTGACATTTACAAAAGACAAGTATCACTAAATTTTGAAGCTTGGTGACGTCTCATTCGGTTATGTCATTGTGACCTCTGAACCAGCAGACAGCTAAGTCTCAACTCCGAGCCCTGTTGACATTTACAAAAGACAGGTCTCGATACTTATTGACATTTACAAAAGATAAGTATCACCACCTTTTGAGCTTGGTGGCGTCTCATTCGGTTATGTCATTGCGACCTCTGAACCAGCAGACAACCAAGTCTCAACCCCGAGCCCTGTTGACATTTACAAAAGACAGGACTCGATACTTATTGACATTTACAAAAGATAAGTATCACCAAATTTTGAAGCTTGGTGGCGTCTCAATCGGTTATGTCATTGCGACCTCTGAACCAGCAGACATCCAAGTCTCAATTTTGAGCTTGTTGACATTTACAAAAGACAAGTCTCAACCCCGAGCCCTGTTGACATTTACAAAAGACAGGTCTCGATACTCGTTGACATTTACAAAAGACGAGTATCACAAATTTTGAAGCTTGGTGGCGTCTCAATCGGCTATGTCATTGCGACCTCTGAACCAGCAGACATTCAAGTCTCAATTTCGAGCTTGTTGACATTTATAAAAGACAAGTCTCAACCCCGAGCCCTGTTGACATTTACAAAAGACAGGTCTCGATACTTATTGACATTTACAAAAGATAAGTATCACCAAATTTTGAAGCTTGGTGGCGTCTCAATCGGTTATGTCATTGCGACCTCTGAACCAGCAGACATCCAAGTCTCAATTTCGAGCCCTGTTGACATTTACAAAAGATAGGTCTCGATACTCGTTGACATTTACAAAAGACGAGTATCACAAATTTTGAAGCTTGGTGGCGTCTCAATCGGCTATGTCATTGCGACCTCTGAACCAGCAGACAGCTAAGTCTCAACTCCGAGCCCTGTTGACATTTACAAAAGACAGGTCTCGATACTTGTTGACATTTACAAAAGACAAGTATCACCAAATTTTGAAGCTTGGTGACGTCTCATTCGATTATGTCATTGCGACCTCTGAACCAGCAGACAGCTAAGTCTCAACTCCGAGTCCTGTTGACATTTACAAAAGATAGGTCTCGATACTTATTGACATTTACAAAAGATAAGTATCACCACCTTTTGAGCTTGGTGGTGTCTCATTCGGTTATGTCATTGCGACCTTTGAACCAGCAGACAGCTAAGTCTCAACTCCGAGCCCTGTTGACATTTACAAAAGACAGGCCTCGATACTCGTTGACATTTATAAAAGACGGGTATCACCACCTTTTAAGCTTGGTGGCGTCTCATTCGGTTATGTCATTGCGACCTCTGAACCAGCAGACAGCTAAGTCTCAACTCCGAGCCCTGTTGACATTTACAAAAGACAGGTCTCGATACTTGTTGACATTTACAAAAGACAAGTATCACCAATTTTGAAGCTTGGTGACGTCTCATTCGGTTATGTCATTGCGACCTCTGAACCAGCAGACAGCTAAGTCTTAACTCCGAGCCCTGTTGAAATTTACAAAAGACAGGTCTCGATACTTGTTGACATTTACAAAAGACAAGTATCACCAAATTTTGAAGCTTGGTGACGTCTCATTCGGTTATGTCATTGCGACCTCTGAACTAGCAGACAGACAAGTCTCAACCCCGAGCCCTGTTGACATTTACAAAAGACAGGTCTCGATACTCGTTGACATTTACAAAAGACGAGTATCACAAATTTTGAAGCTTGGTGGCGTCTCAATCGGCTATGTCATTACGACCTCTGAACCAGCGGACAGCTAAGTCTCAATTCCGAGCCTGTTGACATTTACAAAAGACAGGTCTCATCTTTCGATCCGACAAGGACCGGTTTCGGGCTTGGTGGCATCTCAACCAGTTATGTCATCGCGACCTCTGAACTGACAGATAGCCAAGTCTCATCATCCAACCCAACAAGAACTATGTTCTCAAGAAATTGCAATACAATTTGGAACCGCAATTCAGAAAGAAGAACAAGATTGGAGATTCGACAAAAGAAGAAAAAATTTTCATTCACTCCAAAAGAATAAAGTACATGGAGCTACAGGCGCACACTGTAAGACCTGAGCCGCCCTCCAAGGGAGTCCAGCCTCGTCCTCCTGTCATCATCAGCCTGGGCAAGCGCTTGCGATCTCAGCTCGGCCTCATTAAAATCCATTGCCTGGGTCAGACGAGCTTCAACCTCCGCCAAATTGCCCTCTGCGATAATCCCTACTGTGAGAGCTCTTCATTTTGAGCCTTAAGCTGCTCAAGCCGCGCAGTTTCTTCAAGACGCACCAGTTTAGCCTTGGATAAAATAATATTTGCTTTCCTGATCATTTCCTCAGCCTTCCCAATCATGTCTTCAGCGTCAAGAAGAGCACTGGTGGAGGCATCAATCACACTTCCGACCTCTACCTGCCTTGTTTCCAAGGATTTTAAGTCAGAAGAGATAGCCTTAGTAGCCTCTTGAGCGGCAAGCCGGGCCTCGTGCTTTTGATCGACAAGACGCGCGAGCTGCTCATCAACTAAAGACTCCAGGTCCAAGCAGCGGAGACGGCACCATTCCTCTACATCCTTCTCAAATTCATCCACCAGGAGTTCCAAAGCAGTAGCCTGGTGATACCCCTCAAAATCCCGAATACTTTCGATGCCACGGGAGAGGACCACCTTTAACTTTGAGAACGGCATAGTCGAGCCCTTCAAAACTAGGTCGATAGTTCGCCCTAAGCCTTTATAAAAGCTATCGACGAGGTCACCTATATAGTCGTTCTCAACCTCAGCCACTTCTGGTAGAGAGGTAACCTCAGAGAAATCCACCAGCCTGGTCGACACTATCGTGGAAGGAGCAATGGGAACATCAACAGCATGGCAGATTGTCAGTGATCTCTGCGGAGTCTTCATGGAAATCAGTGCGCTAGCCACCGTTGAGGTAGGGCTGGCAACCATCTCCTGAACAGCAGGCTCAACTACCAGAGTTGGGGAAGTAGGGCTTGTAATCACCCTCAGCTCCGCACTTGGCAAAATTGTCGGCACCTCACTCGTTGATATAGTTGGGAGTGAGGACACCTCCGGAACTGCTCCCCTTCAACCTCTGGTCTTTCGGCTAACTTGGGCCGATAAGAAGGCAGGTCACCGTACAACGCATCCAGCACAGCAGCATCCGCCGCGGTCGAAGCGCTCATGTCACCCCTTGACCCTTCGGGGAAATCTCCGGGCCCTCTTAAAGCTGATGCATCTTGAGGCCGAACACCTGTAACAAGACTGCAGTTAGTCGGGACACTACATGTAAAAGAAGCCAAGAGGTTAGGACAATACCAAAGGATGATGTCGCCTCAAATATCTCGTCAGCCACATTAGTCTCCAGGGGCTCCATCGGAAAATTTTTGGCAGAATCAGCACGAATAGCCGGTTCGCTTTCGCTTGCCGAGTATCCTATGGACCACCCAATAGAGCTCGATGCCACAGGACTTCCTTTAGAAGTCCCAGCGCCCGAGGGACCAATGTCGGCCACATCACCTCCGGACTCTTCCGGACGGGCAAAAGAACCAGCTTCAGTCCCATAAGTAAATAGGGGATCATAATGTTCCCCTTGCTCTCCAGCTGCCTCAGCTCCTACAATCAAGAAGGATTGATAATAAGTTAATGGGAACACACAAAAAGGCGTATTATATGGACAGGGTTAATCTTACCCAGACCCGGAGCGAATTCACCACTAGTCGGCTCAGCAACCGACGGTTCAGCTGCTAATGAGGCAGCAGGAGGAATCGTTGTAGAGGGATGACCCTCTACGACAATCGTAGGAGCTTGGCGGCGGGGCTTCTTCGCCAACGATTTCCTACGAGAGCTACCTGCCCGCTTCCTTTTGAAGTGGACTTCAGAATCCTCTTCCTCCACTTCTTCTACACGATGAGGGGGAACGGTCCCCATCACACCAGAGCCAGTTGCAGGAGTCTCAGCCCCCGCTCCCACCTCGAAGCGAGGACTCTCGGCATCTGAGGCCTCGCTGTCTTCCACAGCAACAAACTCCTCTATACCTGGGGTGCGAACCCTTTTGCCTTCCCTTTCTCAGAAGCCTTCCGTCTCAGCCGCTGAGAAATTAACTTCACACCAGAACTATTGACCTTGAATTCGAGAGGTGTGGAGTTGGAAGTGGCATACCACTGGCAGAAGCACAGGGTCATTAGAAGATTAGGATTCTTCAACGGCGTACGCAGCCGCGCCCCAGTACCGTCTGCAGTAAAGAACCGCCAGGCACGGGCCCCATCAATAAGGCTCCCCATGAAGGCCAAATCAGGATTGGGGTTGCCCACATACAGTTGGTCATATCCAAACTGTCGAGCAAACCGACTTGAAACGTAGGACTCCAAATAGCAGATGTCCCCGCTTCTATACAATAAATGTGAGGGCCGGATGCTGACCAGCCACTCAAAAACTCCCCGGCTCAGGGACGAATGCCCCTCCCTCGCATCTTTGAACTCTTCCCCATAGCCTGCACCCCGAATACGGGGAAAACAGCGGAAGAGACTATAGACGTCATAGCGACGTACTAATTTACGGGCCTCAGTCACGTAAGTCTTCTGTCATGAGCATCCTTCAAATCGGCGGAGGAGCGCCATTCGAACATCTTGCGGGGGATCCTCTCCAGCTTCGATTAGAGAAGGACAATGCAAGGCGAACCACGCCATCAAGTAAGTATACGGCAGACCTATTCTGGGGTTAGGTCCGTCGCGGGGCGAAATGGTCCCCTTTCCACGCTTCGTCGTTGCTGGCCTGCAAAAAGCCTCCGTCAATGCACGAAGGCCTCTCTGGATACAACACACCATGGCCGAAAGAAGTCCCAGAGGGCGATCATGAACCAAACGAACAGCGGGGAGCAAAACATTCGGATGAACGATGTCACCCGAAGAAGACGGCACCACGCACCTCTTCAGCCAGACTGTTAGGAAACCAGCCAGAAGTGCCTTCCGGGACATCGGCCTGCGAGCCTGATGATGGAAGCTTCGAAGAACATCACCCTGCTCATAGGGACCATCGTCTTCCTTCACAACTAGATCCCCTTGGGAGTGCTTTTGCATCCGGTCAAAGATGTCTTCATCAGCAACTCCGTAATGTGCTGCCTCAGGAGCATTCTCCATATCTGGGAACAAATAGTCTCCCCAGCTTTTCAAGCTACAGGAGGTTCCCTTACTGCCCCCATGCATACTAGAGCAAATATACAAGTGGCACATTAACTCCCTGTAGGTCTCGAACAAGGCAGGCTCCTGCTTCTCCAGATGAGCCAATTCTGCCTCGCACGGGAAGTATTCTTCATAGGGAAGAGACCCAAAAGGCAGAGCAGAAACTTCCCACATCTCATGCAAGGCCATACCCAATTCACCGACGGGGTGAAGAAAGTCCCTGAAGCTGGGCAATACAATTCAAAAATGGCATAAAAGCACGCCACGTTCATCTCAATACCGTGGCAGGTCGCCCTGACGACCTCGTAGAGGTTCAGCCTCTCCAAATCCTCCTCGAAATGAGCAAGGATGTAGGTAGTCAAATCCACCCACCATGCCTTCGGAGGGTGAATTCAGCCTGGAGTCCTGAAGTCAGTAGCTGGGTAGTTCCATTGACCTTACAGAATTGGTTGCCAAAGGTCAGCATTACTGCAGGATTCTCTCCCACTGGGATCTCTCGTGACACATTCACAGGATGCAGGCCCATTATGCAATGAGGAGGCCCCGCTCTTGCATAATCAGGAGATTGAAGCATCAATTTTCCTATGTGAACAGAGTCAGTACTCCGGCTCACTTCCCACAACATCTTCCGAGCCTGCGTCACGCACTGGAAGGAAGACAAAGAAAAATGGCGCTTGTTGGACGGAAGGTAGAACCTCTCGCCATCCAACTGGAAAATCCACTGCCCTTCCCCTGCATGTAGTTGGTGGTCAGGGTCTGGTGCGGCATCCCCGAACATGAAATTGGGCTTCCTATAAATTCGACGGTCGACATCTTCAAGGGGAGCTGTGGTCGGATACTCCTCGTGGTATATTGATCACCACTATGAATAAGCGTATCTCTGACGAGAGAACTCCGCTCACTGAACAGAGAAGCCTACCCTTGAAATTGCAAGCTGATATTGCCATCCGATCCCATGGTCATCCCGAACAGGTTGTTTGAAGGACCAGGAGTATAGTGTACTGTAGGAACAAAGAGAAATTATGATTAGTTCATCAGCCGAAAGAGGGCTAAAATAAGAACGCAAAATTTGACAAGGCATAGCCTCGCCCTCTGAGCAAGAATTGGCCTAAACGATAGCTTCGTCCCAAAGCTTAGCTTCGCAGCTGCAGTGTAACTCCGCATCCTACACGAGGACAGGATGCAGGAAAACATCCAAGTGTTAGCTTCGCTTTGGAAGCTTAGCTTCGAACAACAGGATGTGACAAAACCTCGAAGGATAACTTCGTCAGAAGGGCATTACGTTCCTTTTCTGACAAATATCAAAGGACAGCTTCGCATCCTGTCATTCAACAGGATGTGAACCGCCTAAAAGTTAACTTCGCTTGGAAGCTTGAGGAAGAACTCTTCAGTTCTTGGATTCCCGATCAAGAAATCAAGGTAAAATCAGGGAATTGGACTCATGTTTGATTTATCCAAGGACAGCCAGAAGTCAGCCCTAAAGGAGAGACGACAGTCTCTAATCAAAAGGGAAAGTTCCCTACCGGCGATTGGTCGTTCGATGACCGGAGGAGGAGAAGGACCCTCCGCTGTAGAAGTTGCCGCTTCTTTTCCCGCTCGTCTCTTGGGCGCCATTGAAGAGCTGCGGAAGCTTTCAAATTTTTTTAATGGAAAGGAAAGAGGAAGAAGAAGAGTCTAAAGGTCTCTAAAAATTTCAAGTGAAGAGATCTGCCCACTCTACAGTCCGATCGGACTTTTATAGGCCAATGAGCGCCTGAAATGACGCCTCGAAAAGAGTACAGGCTGTCGTTTCAAATTAATTTGAAACGCCGCCTAAAGCGCCTTCCCGAGAAGCGCTGATTCAGCCACTAAGGCTTAACTTCGCCAATGAATCAAAGTGCGGACTTCGCACAAGTTCATCAAGAACTTCGCCAAAAGGGTTGCCTTAGCCCGCTAAAGGCACAGTTCGCCGACATGCCAGTTTCACGCGAAGCTCATTCAAAAAAGGACCTTGTCCTTAACTCCGCACAAAGTTTAGCCCCGCTATGGCCAAATTCTCAATGAAGGCAGGCAAAAATCAGATGAGCAGAAGATGAACTTTCATTGATTTAAGAGCAAAGGTACATTGATACTACATCAAAGTTGTATTTCATACAACAGATTCAGTTGCTCAGCAAGATCATTTGCGCAAAAGGCATACAAGTGGTTTTATCTGCTTCCAGACCAGACCAACTGGACACGAAAGGCTTTCCTCCTGCACAAGGCCATAACCAGTTGTGCTAAGAGGACACGGCCATAATTCTCCACAAAAATGGTACATTTTGCCACCAGGAAGCTGGATCACCTTTGATGAAAATTGGCAATGAACTTATCACCGCCAACACGATAGATCACCTATAATGGGAATTGGCAGTGATGTCAGTGATCTCACAGGTGTGACATCCGCCGTCCCGAAGTGGATCATCTCGGATAAGCGGCTACCAGCCTCACCTTAGAACGAATCATCTCGGATAAGAGGCTGCCAATAGCCTCTGGGACACACATCAGCTGCCCCAAGTTGTTCCTCCTGCTTAAAAGTAAAGCTTCAACTGGGGAAGCATAAGGCAACTTTTCGGTCTCTTTCATCAAAACACAAGATCGGCGAACATAGCTCACTGCAATGCAAAATTGGAGCAAGTTAGCAGTTAAACACAAAAGATACTGCAAAAGTGCTAAAGCCGAATTCTTTGGGGCGAAGCAATCCGATTTCTATTGGAGCAGAGGATAAGCCTCGCTTGCACAGTGATGATGGGCTAGCTCAGCAAACGCCAAGTCCTAGCCTCGTCTATACGGCTAAGCCAAACTGATCCTATTGGACACAGTTTTAGCCTCACCTATATGGCAAGACTGGCTCAACCTTGAAGATACCAAGTCCCAAGTTCTGCCTGTGCAGTGGACTTAACATGCAATGATATTTCTGTGATCAAGTCAGAATGATAGCTTTGTTGGGGAAGCTATGTCAAAATCCTTTTCTGCAGACCAGTCAATTGCAAGATGAAGAACAAGGGAAACTAATCCCTGAAGCAGCTGTCAAAGCTAAATTAAGGGAGATGAATTCCCTAAAATCGGTGAAGTCGTTGAATGATCAAGACTTACCGGTCCTTGGCCGGATAATGACCAGAGTGGGCATTCCCACTAGTTCAGAGATCTGAGTATCTCTTTCAACCAAGAGAAGAAGAGAAGAGCAGATCACTTCTCTCTTCAGAGGACCTCAAGTGTCCTATTTATAGGCCCCATGGCCTGAGCGCTGCCGCCTCAAGCGTGGAAACACGAGCGCATTTAAGGCATTTACTGCGCCTTGAGAACAGGGACGGCTTCCCTTGAAACCGTGCAAAGGGAGAAACGTCTCCCTCATAGAGGCACTTATTGCACCTTGAAGAAAGGGAATATCCTCCCTTGGAAACGTGCAAATCATAGAATATCTCCTCGATCAGCACGAAGAAAGGAGTAATCCTCCTCGTAACCGGCCCATGACAGTTGGCCTCGGGAAAGCGACAGATGTTCCAGATGCGGAGCTACCTAGCCGCGAAGCTACCCAGACGCGAGTCTACATGATTCCTCGGCGAATCTACATCCCAAAGCAGGATTTAAAGCGAAGCTGAACTTAACCATCATGGCGACGTTCATACTCCACACACCACCGATCGAAGCAGTTCAAAGTATTTTGAAGTCTGAGCTATTGCAGACTTTCGAAAACTTTGAAGGGGGTCTTGTCGACACTTAAAAAAGACAAGATTCTTATTGATCTGAACAAATGTCTAAACTTATTGACATTTACAAAAGACAAGTGACAGACGAGATGAAGACCAGTTTTCACCCATCTCCGAGGGATAAGGAAGCAACTTGGACTCCACTGATCCAGCAAGCAGACAGTGAACCCGGATTGTTTCTAAACAGACCTCAGCAGGTCTAAGATGCTAGCATTTAGCATTACATGAGCCCAAAGGGATAGCCTCGCCTGAGAGGCTAGTATCACTCGACTTCGCCTCGAAGCCATCCAAAGCCTCGCCAAGAAGCTAACTCGCAAACTTCGCCACAGAGGACTTCCAGCTCCGCCAAAGGATTTCTTTCGGACTTCGCCAGAAGCTGCCTCTAGCTCCGCTACGAGCTCAATGCGGACAGTTCCGCTATTGGTCTGCTATGGTCAACCTTTGACCAATCAAATCTCCAGATGAGATCGGATCCAATCAGATCAAATCCAATTAAGATCAAATCAGAGATCAAATTTGGCAGTTGATTGCCACAATCTCTTGACTCTTCTAAAACGAGTAAGAAGATCAGGGGAAATCCTCCAACGATATGGAAAGGATCAAGAGGATCAACTGACCTGCCTTTTCTAGCTTCGCAGAAGCTGATCCTAGCCTCGCAGCAAGGCTACTTTCCAGATTTAAACAGATTTGATTCAATCTATTTTCATATTTTCAAGGGATGGTTATACCCTTGCTCTCCCTATAAATAGCCCATCAGGGGTACAAGGAGAGAAGACGAGAGAGACATACACAAGAGGACTCCACAAGCAGAGACTTCTTCAAAAAGCACCGTGCGCTCTCGAATTCAGAGACCTTTTAGAGAATTGTTTTCTCTAATCAGGGTGCTGATACCCTAATACCTTCTTCTCAAGGAATCTCCAGAACCAGGCGAGAAGGAATTCCTAATTGAAGGAGGTTTTGAGAAGCAGCAAGAGGGTTCTACCAATCTTCTGTTCTCTGATTCCCGGAACCAGGCGAGAAGGGAATCTCATCGCTCGCATCGTCAAAGGGACAAAGTGGTCGCGCGCTGACTAGACTCCTATCGGCACACTTCTCCAGAATCTCTGAGGAGATCTACTTGTAATCTTTTTAAGAATACTTGTAATTTAGCTCCTCAACCCTTTTCTTTTGTAAGTTTTCCCCTTTGCAAACATAATGGAAAACAACTTCAGCCAAGAATTCCGGGAGGCCTGGAACTCAAACTCGCCTCCCTTGGTTAATCTTTGTCACTTTTTGCTTCAGTCGCTTGAAAATAAGCTTGGTCCAGACAAGTTGATGTTGAACCCTAATGGGTTAGAGTTGGAATCTTTGTACCACTGGCAGAACCATAATGACGTCAAAAGACTAGGAGTTCTATATGGCATACAGAATTAGGCCTCAGTGCGGACGATGATGAAGTGTCTCCAGACTCTTAAACCGTCAATCAAGCTACCCATGAACCCATGCGGGGGTTAGGATTGTTGACTAGAGCTGGTCGTACACAAACTGGCCAGTAAAGCGGCTGGGTACATATGGCTCCAGATAGCATATATATCCCCACATCTATATACTAAATGGGATGGTCTAATACTAACTAACCACTTGAAACACCTTGTCTAAATGAAGATCTCCTATCCCTGATGTCACGCCCCGCTTCCCAAAATACGCTGGAGCGGAGACGCGACACGAGTCGGCGACGCATATACGCAAAGAAAATACCTCACATATATACGCTAAGCCTTAAGTAACCCAAAACAAGTTATAAATTTATACTATAATGAGTCAACGACCACTGCAATAATACATATAAGCATCCACGCATGATATCATATGAATAAAGAACTGGAATAACAAATGAATCTGATATAACGAGAATCAGGAAATACTATGAAGACAAGAAAGATAAGAATACCGAAATCGAATAAGGAGAAGCTCCAACTCTTCGCGAAGCGTACCGTCTCCTCGAATACCTACACAATAGAAACAAGGCGTCCAATATCTGGACGTGCAAATTCAGGGTCGTCAGAAAGCGACCTGGTGAGTGTGTATGTGAAGGGGAGAGCTCGTGCATATAAACAATGTGCACAGAATAATAACCAGATAAAATACAGACAGAAGATAACTAAATAACATGATAAACAGATAACTGCATAACATGAATGAAAATAAAAGTAAACTATCACAACTGTAAACAAGCAACTGATGCTTGAAGGTATAACCTAGCACATGTCACTAGTCTGGTGTACAATCCTATATCTATCGTAGTTTATATATATATATATATATATATATATATATATATATATATATATATATATATATATATATATATATATATACACAGTCGGGTGATCACGGTTAGTCACAAAACATTAACAGTTTATTATTATTAATTATGTTAGCGAACACCAATTGTCACATGTAATAGACGCATCCCATACTACGCCTACCACACATGCCAATCGAGGTCCTCAGTTATTGAAACTGATCGGTTGGAGACATTGTCCATGCTTTAGGTAGGTCCCGTGCATACCCGGGACCACGGCCTAGACTCCTGGCGCTGAATCAGGACCTACCGCAAGGTAGTCAGGAACATGTATAACAGGAACAGGAAACAGGACAGGGTGCCAGTCACCCCACGGGAACCCTGCAGTGGAACCCTCTTTCGGCTGCGCAACCTAAATCCTAGGTTCACCCAAAATACAAACGCTGTCTCCTCCATCAATCTCCCCAATCCTAGTGTAAGTTGTTTAATAGTATGTTATTAGTTTATCAAGATTATTTAATGTGCATGTTACTTAAATCACTGGGATAACTCGGTGGTAGTCACAGTAACAATATCAACATGTAATCAGGATACGGGTATAACAGGAATATATAATATCAATGAACAGGATACCGGTTAACATGAATATGTAAATAGTATAACACGACGATGTTGTTACCGTGTAACAATATTTTTCCCAGTTATTAAGTAACATAGACAATAGTATCAGGTAGATATCATGTATAAACAATCAAGTTCTCATGTAAATCAAGATATTCAGGATGAGTAAAAACCAAATACATGAATATCAAATCTGATAACTAATACTAATTATATCAACCTCAAGATCAACATGTATGTTCGTCCTAAGATTATCACAGCTATATTAGTAACAAGGTCAAGTATGGGTTACGGTATATCAATACTAGACCTAAGCAAATAACAGGATCACCAACACAAGAAATGATACAAATACAAGCTCATATTAACTACACAAATAAGGTGAACAACCACTAATATCTCATGAAGTGATACAAGTGATAATACTAGTAAAATATCTCAAATAGTCACTTGAATGATAAAAATAAAACACAAGTATTTATTGACAATGGTAAATAAGGAAAAAGAAAAAGCAAACACTCACAAAATTCTTATTTACTTGAAGAAGAAGGAGAACACTCACCTGAGATCCATCCCAAATCCAGAGCACTGAAATTCTAGTCTCCCGGTAAATCTACATAAATTATTTCAATTGAAATTATTAGATTTTTAAAAAGATATTTTACTTGGGAGTTATAAGGGATTTAATCTTGATTATTAGTTGGGGTTAGGAATATGATTCTTTAAGTTTAATGAATTAGTAGATTTAATTTAAACCAATTTCTAATTTTTTTGTTAGACTTTTAATAAGCTTTAAATCATCAAAATACTCAACAGGTCTAGATTTACCATTAAGGAATATGGTTTTAAAGTGGGTGATTTGGTTAATTTAATGTTGGTATTTATCTAAAATTTTTATCTTAGAAAATAGAAGTATTGTAGAATATTATTTATATTTTTCTCTATTTTTAATAAATTATTTTAATATGCATATTCATCTTTCTCTTTTTATCGCTTTCTTTTTTCTTTTTCTTTTTCTTTGAATAGGGCCCAAGCCCAGCCCAGGTTGGACCAGGCCGGACCCAGCCTTGGTCCAGATTTTCCCTTTTCTTTTTTTTCTTTTTTTCTCTGGGCCTCTCTGGTGTAGCCCAGCCCACCCAGGCCCAGGCTAGGCCCACCCAGGCCAGGCTGGGTCTGGTCCGGCCTGTAAAAAGTTTTTTTTTAAATCAAACAGGCCCAAAGGTGGCCTGGTCCAGGCCAGTCAGGCCGGCCCAGGCTGTTTTTGTTTTTGTTTTTTTTTTAAAATGTGTCTGTACACAGTGGGCCGCCTAGCCTACTATGCACCTGTACCCAGGCAGCCCGCACAGACCCAGACCTGGGTCTGTGCGGCAGAGGCTTTTTTTTAATTTTTTGGGAAAATCTTTTGTTAAAATTCTGAAAAAATATAAATTAAAATTTTGTGAGTTGGTATATGTTTACATGTATTTTAGTTTGATATTAAATTGGGTTTTGGTGTATAAAATAAATACTCATGGAGATCATGGTGTAGAAATGGTGTTTAATAAATTATTTATATCAAAATAAATTTTGATAAAATAAATTACTTACTTGATTTTTTATCCCCTAGCATGCTCCTTAATTTGCACTTCAAGGAAGGAGATGGGTAGAGTTGGGTCATGATTTTCTTTTGGAGGTAGAAAAAGAGAAGAAGTTTAGGGTCTTTATATAGGTTATTAGGGATAAAGAAAGCAGA
This sequence comes from Agave tequilana, assembly GCA_038442645.1. Taxonomy (NCBI): domain Eukaryota; kingdom Viridiplantae; phylum Streptophyta; class Magnoliopsida; order Asparagales; family Asparagaceae; genus Agave; species Agave tequilana. The sequence goes on from JAVJIF010005283.1 coordinate 89,508, forward strand.
ATTTCAATTGGGTTTGAATTGCTTGATTTAATAGTTAGGATTAGGATTAGTTAATATTTATGAAAAGATTTGATAAGGTAGGATTTGATTAGGATTAGGATTAGGTTTTGGGTTAATGGGTAAGGATCTTATGGTAATAGGTTATAATTTATTGGGCTTTAGTTAAAAGGATTAAGTGATATGAAGAACAAGAAAATAGAGAGTGGGCTTGCGGGCTTAGTTTTTTTGGGCTTAAAGAAAAATAGAAAAAGATAAAAATAAGAAAGTGGACTTGGCTCATGTAGGCTTAGCATAGAAGGGCAGATAAAACAAAAAGGAAAAGAAGAATGGGTTGGGCTTATTGGGCTTGCATGAAAATAATAACACTACTAATAGTGATTAATAATATCATCATAATAATTAACAATATTAATTACAATAATAATAACAACAGTAATAATAATAAAAGTATTAACATTAAAAATCTTATCTAATAATACTTGATAAAAATACTACCATTAATAATAATGACTAAAACAGTATAATATGAACAAGAATAATAACAAAATCAATATTAAAAATAATAGTAACTACAATAATAATACTAGTAACATAGTAATGAGAAAAATACTAGTTAGTAATTAAAATGATAATACTTAATAATGTTAAATATAATTATAAGGAAAAAATACGATTTATTATCTTAAAATAATTTGTACTGTAACTAAAGTTAATAAATAATAATAATATCACCAGTAAAATAAAATAAATACGTTAGAAAAATAAAATACAGTATTTTAGATTAGGGATATTACATTCTACCCACCTTAATAAAAATTTCGTCCTCAAAATTTAAATAAAGTATGGGATGGTAGAAAATCAGAATCAATAAACAAGCTTCCACGTGCTTCTAAACACATCATGAATCCACCACGCTTCCGCTGCGCACTCTGATCTTTGCTACTAGCTTCAGAATGGAATGATCAATTCAAAAAGACAATATCAGAAAATAGAATAGACAAGGAGAGTAGGAATCAAAATGGAATCGAGATTACTCTAGAAGAAGAGATTCAATCAGAGATATCGAAAGATCGAAGAGATAGATTTTCTAAGAGAGGACAGTCAATTCTAAGTGGACTCAATATCATCGTGTGAATCCTATATGTATATTGCAGCGTAATTATAGCTCGTTCAAGTTATCGGTAAGAATCAAGTTCGTTTTATATCGAAACCTGGCTCTGATACCAAGAAAACCCTATCACGCCCCGCTTCCCAAAATACGCTGGAGCGGAGACACGACACGAGTCGGCGACGCATATACGCAAAGAAAATACCTCACGTATATGCGCTAAGCCTTAAGTAACCCAAAATAATTTATAAATTTACACTATAATGAGTCATCGACCACTGCAATAATACATATAAGCATCCACGCATGATATCATATGAATAAAGAACTGGAATAACAAATGAATCTGATATAATGAGAATCAGAAAATACTATGAAGACAAGAAAGATAAGAATACCGAAATCGAATAAGGAGAAGCTCCAACTCTTTGTGAAGCGTACCATCTCCTCGAATACCTACACAATAGGAACAAAGCGTCCAATATCTGGACGTGCAAATCCAGGGTCGTCAGAAAGCGACCTGGTGAGTGTGTGTGTAAAGGGGAGAGCTCGTGCATATAAACAATGTGCACAGAATAATAACCAGATAAACTACAGACAAAAGATAACTAAATAACATGATAAACAGATAACTGCATAACATGAATGAAAATAAAATTCAACTATCACAACTGTAAACAAGCAACTGATACTTGAAGGTATAACCTAGCACATGTCACTAGTCTTGTGTATAATCCTATATCTATCATAGTTTATATATATATATATATATATATATATATATATATATATATATATACAGTCGGGTGATCACGGTTAGTCACAAAATATTAACAGTTTATTATTATTAATTATGTTAGCGAACACCAATTGTCACATGTAATAGACGCATCCCATACTACGCCTACCACACATGCCAATCGAGGTCCTCAGTTATTGAAACTGATCGGTTGGAGACATTGTCCATGCTTTAGGTGGGTCCCATGCATACCCGGGACAACGGCCCAGACTCCTGGCGCTGAACCAGGACCTACCGCAAGGTAATCAGGAACATGTATAACAGGAACAGGAAACAGGACGGGGTGCCAGTCACCCCACGGGAACCCTGCAATGGAACCCTCTTTCGGCCGCGCAACCTAAATCCTAGGTCCACCCAAAATACAGACGCTGTCTCCTCCATCAATCTCCCCAATCCCAGTATAAGTTGTTTAATAGCATGTTATTAGTTTAGCAAGATTATTTAATGTGCATGTTACTTAAATCATTGGGATAACTCGGTGGTAGTCACAGTAACAATATCAACATGTAATCAGGATACCGATATAATAGGAATATATAATATCAATGAACAGGATACCGGTATAACAGGAATATGTAAATAGTATAACACGACGATGTTGTTACCGTGTAACAATATTTTTCCCAGTTATTAAGTAACATAGACAATAGTATCAGGTAGATATCATGTATAAACAATCAAGTTTCTCATGTAAATCAAGATATTCAGGATGAGTAAAAACCAAATACATGAATATCCAATCTGATAACTAATACCAATTATATCAACCTCAAATCAACATGTATGTTCGTCCTAAGATTTATCACAGCTATATCAGTAACAAGGTCAAGTATGGATTACGGTATATCAATACTAGACCTAAGCAAACAGCAGGGATCACCAACACATGAAATGATACTAATACAAGCTCATATTAACTACACAAATAAGGTGAACAACCACTAATATCTCATGAAGTGATACAAGTGATAATACTAGTAAAATATCTCAAATAGTCACTTGAATGATAAAAATAAAACACAAGTATTTATTGACAATGGTAAATAAGGAAAAAGACAAAAGCAAACACTCACAAAATTCTTATTTACTTGAAGAAGAAGGGGAACACTCACCTGAGATCCATCCCAAATCCAGAGCACTGAAATTCTAGTCTCCCCGTAAATCTACATAAATTATTTCAATTGAAATTGTTAGATTTTTAAAAAGATATTTTACTTGGGAGTTATATGGGATTTAATCTTGATTATTAGTTGGGGTTAGGAATATAATTCTTTAAGTTTAATGAATTTAGTAGATTTAATTTAAACCAATTTCTAATTTTTTTTGGTTAGACTTTTAATAAGCTTTAAATCATCAAAATACTCAACAGGTCTAGATTTACCATTAAGGAATATGGTTTTAAAGTGGGTGATTTGGTTAATTTAATGTTGGTATTTATCTAAAATTTTTATCTTAGAAAGTAGAAGTGTTATAGAATATTATTTATATTTTTTCTCTATTTTTAATAAATTATTTTAATATGCATATTCATCTTTCTCTTTTATCTCTTTCTTTTTTTTCTTTTTCTTTTTCTTTGAACAGGGCCCAAACCCAGCCCAGGTTGGACCAGGTCGGACCCAGGCCTAGTCCAGATTTTCCCTTTTCTTTTTTTCTTTGGGCCACTCTGGTGCAGCATAGCCCGGCCAGACCCAGGCCAGGCTCGCCCAGGCCAGGCCGGGTCTGGTCCGGCCTGTAAAAAGTTTTTTTTTTAAATAAAACAGGCCTAAAGGTGGCCTGGTCCAGGCCAGGCCGGTCTTGGCCCAGCGGGGCCGGGCGAGGCCAGTCAGGCCGGCCCAGACTGTTTTTGTTTTTTTTAAATGTGTCTGTACACAGTGGGCCGCCCTGCCCACTGTGCAGTACCCAGGCGGCCCCGCACAGACCCAGACCTGGGTCTGTGCGGCTGAGGCTTTTTTTAATTTTTTATTTTTTGGGAAAATCTTTTGTTAAAATTCTGAAAAAATATAAATTAAAATTTTGTGAGTTGGTATATGTTTACATGTATTTTAGTTTGATATTAGATTGGGTTTTGGTGTATAAGATAAATACTCTTGGAGATCATGATGTAGACATGGTGTTTAATAAATTATTTATATCAAAATAAATTTTGATAAAATAAATTACTTACTTGATTTTTGATCCCCTCACATGCTCCTTAATTTGCACTTCAAGGAAGGAGATGGACAGAGTTGAGTCATGATTTTCTTTTGGAGGTAGAAAAAGAGAAGAAGTTTAGGGTCTTTATATAGGTTATTAGGGATAAAGAAATCAGAATTTCAATTGGGTTTGAATTGCTTTATTTAATAGTTAGGATTAGGATTAGGATTGGTTAATATTTATGAAAAGATTTGATAAGGTAGGATTTGATTAGGATTAGATTCGGTTTTTGGTTAATGGGTAGTGATCTCATGGTAATGGGTTATAATTTATTGGGCTTTAGTTAAAAGGATTAAGTGATATGAAGAACAAGAAAATAGAGAGTAGGCTTGCGGGCTTAGTTTTTTTAGGCTTAAAGAAAAATAGAAAAAGATAAAAATAAGGAAGTGAACTTAGCTCATGTGGGCTTAGCATAAAAGGGAAGATAAAACAAAAAGGAAAAGAAGAATGGGTTGGGCTTATTGGGCTTGCGTGAAAATAATAACACAACTAATAGCGATTAATAATATCATAATAATAATTAACAATATTAATTACAATAATAATAACAACAACAGTAATAATAATAAAAGTATTAACATTAAAAATCTTATCTAATAATACTTGATAAAAATACTACCATTAATAATAATGACTAAAACAGTACAATATGAACAAGAATAATAACAATATCAATATTAAAAATAATAGCAACTACAATAATAATACTAGTAACATAGTAATAGGAAAAATACTAGTTAGTAATTAAAATGAAATACTTAATAATGTTAAATATAATTATAAGGCCAAAATACCATTTATTATCTTAAAATAATTTGTACTGTAACTCAAGTTAATAAATAATAATAATATCACTAGTAAAATAAAATAAATACTTTAGAAAAATAAAATATAGTATTTTAGATTAGGGATATTACACCTGACATCGTGGAACTCTTCACCATATCCAACACTGGGAATGGAGGGAAAATATCAGAAGAGATTGTACATGTCATAGCGATGTATCAACTTCCGTGCCCTGGCTATGTAAGTCCGCAAACATTGTGATTTCTCAAAGCGGCGGAGATGCGCAAAATGTACACCTTCCTATCGGCCCAGAGGCCTTTCACTCTAGTTTTGATGATGATTAACTCATGTAGTTATAGTTTACTAATAATCTTGTGATATTTAGTTTCAGATATTTAACCAAGATATTAGTAGGTGATTAGCTTCAACAAAGGTATTTTGGAGCTTTCACATGGTGATTCAAGAGCTCGAGCGTTAAGTTCATATCTAGCACTCGTTTGGAGTCAAGCTCGGTGGATCACGTTTGGATCGAGTCGACTTGGAAACGGTGCTCTACAAGAAGACCTCGGTTTGTTTTAGTATAGTTTGTTTAGATCCATTGTTAAAGATTAGATAGTGTGATATGCTCAAGTTCACAACACACACACTTGTTTAAGTTTCATGTCAATTGGTTTTGGTTTTCGGTTTAACCTATCTTGGTTTTCATGAATATATAGAATCAAAACAAGTTTACATGGTTGAATGTATATTAGATTTGTTCTATATACATCTATGCTCCAACTATTTAAACAAACTTAGTTTGATAGTCTATTTCATGAGTCTAGAGTTTTGTATTTAAACAAAACTTATTTTCGGATTTAATGTCAAAAACATTGATATATATCTTTATATGTATATTGGATTCTATCCATATACTATATGCCTTAAAGTTGTTTAAATATCATGTTTTTGTATTTGCATGAGTTTTGGAGAAAACGGTTTTCCATTTCAAAAATCCATGTTTTGGAAAATATGGATTTTGATTTTTGGCAAAATTTGTAAGTTACAAAAATAGTTCAAAATGTTTGTAACATGATTTGATTTTACTCAGACATGTTTGTTTATCAAAGTATAATACAAAAACTATTTTTGTAGATTTTTAGAGATTTTATTTAAGTCAAAAAGCCAAGTTTTCAATATCCATAATCCCTGTTTCTGGCTTCTGCCGGTCGACCGGGCCGGTCGACTGAGCTAGGAGTCGGTCGACCGACGTGCACAGAACGTGCATGCCAGTTTGGCTGGAGGGCCGGTCGACCGACCCGGTCGATCGTCCAGTGAGCTCTGCTCTCTGGAAAGCCCCGGTCGATCAGGTCTGTCGACCGGCAGAGAGCTCTGCTCTCTGTTCCATGCCACGGTCGACCGGGCTGGTCGACCGCTACCCAAACGGTCAGAAATTTGACCGTTGGCGGTCGATCGGGCCAGTCAACCGACAGCCGTCCAGGCTGTTGACTGGACCCCAACGGCTAGTTTTCTCTTGACCTATAAATTGGGGGTTCTATGGACTGTTTTCATCAAGTTTTTAAGAGAGAAAAATTTACATTCATAAAGAGTATTTTTAGCAAAAGTTTTTGGTTCAAAGTTCTTATTCTTTATTTGTTTTTAAGGTGTTGGAAATTCAAAGAAAATATAGTCTTTTGGGAATTGGTTTTGGTCTAAAAATTCTATATCTATTTGGAGTTTTTCCCAAGCATTTTTCTTTGTTCCAAACACTTTGTTTTCTCACACTTGAGCTTATCATTCTATCCTATCTATAGGATCTTTGTTTTAGTGAGAATATTTGGGTTGTGGTTGAAAGAGACCACCAAGTTGTAAACTTCCATCTTTGTGATATCCCTCTAGTGAGAGGTGATTGAGTTGATATCCCTCAAGAGTGAGGTGATTGTGAAAGTGGTGTTTGGCTCCCTCTAGTGAGAGGTGGAGATTGTGTTTAGCTCCCTCTAGTGAGAGGTTGAGATTGTGTTGGAATCCCTCAAGTGTGAGGTGATTGATTTTTGTTGGCTAAGTGCCTACCTCTTTTGTGTGAGGTAGATTTTGTGTTGGTTGTGCCTTGCCTCTAAGTGTAGAGGTTGTATTGTTGAGAGAGGAGTTGAGTACTCCCGGTTATTGTATTACCCCAAATCCTCAGTGGAGGTTCCCTTTGTGGGAAGTCCTGTGTGGACGAGTTAGTGAAAATCCTTCTGTGTGAAGGCGAGGACGTAGAGCTATGTGCTCGAACCTCGAAATATATCTTAATGTTTGCGTTTGATCCACTTTCTCTAACTCTCTCTCTCTCTCTCTTACATTGTGCATTGATTCATATTATCATATCATATACATACTTGGTTTGTTTATGTGCCTCACTTGTGTTTAACCACGAGAGCTTCATATAGCACCTCAACTCTTATTCAAAGGAATCAAGAGGAGTTAGTCCAGAGCCCTTCACCGGGAATTCGGCTACACTCGTTGGTAACACTAAGTGTGTTGCAATTAAGTTTTTAATTCTGCATTAGTCGACTATTAGATTAGCTAGTCACCTATTCACCCTCCTCTAGGTGATTTCAGTTGGTATCAGAGCCTACGCTCCTGATATTAGGTTTAACCACCTTGGAGTGTGATCTTGGTTTTGCTAATCTAGTATTTGCTTTTGCACACTTATATTGTTTACACACACTCATGGATTGCTTGACCCCTCCCATGTATGATGTTTCCAACATTGACATGTGAAAATTTAGGATGAGTATGTATCTAAAAACCTTAGGTTTGCATGTGTTCCTTGCCGCTACCAAGAAATCCTATCTTGGCAATAGCAAGCATATAGAGGCCAGTGCACAAGGCCTTGAGGCACTTAGAAACCACTCAACAAAGACTATTTATGTTTGGCTTCTAATTGTGATTCCGTCTTTGCAGTGTGGAACACGTTGACCTCCTCTGACCTTCAAACACCAACCATTGTGGAGGATGAATCTAGTAGAGAATCCGAGCAACATTGCTACATGGTCCAAGGGAATGATTCCCTTGAGGTAAACTCGGATGCTCAATTAGATAATGATGATGCTAGTTCTTCTAATAATGATTATATTGATGCCAATGCCTTAAATGAAGAACTGTCATTTGGTTGTGAAAAATTGTTAGAAAAATATAATCTTTTGAAAAAGAAAAGTTTTGAACTAAAAGAAGAAAATAAGGATTTTTGTTCAAAACATGATTTGGCTTTACAAGAGAAGGTTGAGATTTCAAATGAGTGTGACTCTTTGAAAACCCAACTTGAACTTGTTTTAAATGAAAACAAGATTTTACAAAATAAAAATGATTGTAATGAAGTTTTGAAGAAAAATAAAGTTATATCTTCAAAACTTGATTTTGTTGTAAAAGAAAATGATTCTTTGAAAAACAAAATTGATTTGATTTCAAAAGATTTAGAAGTTTACCTAAAGGAAAATAAAAATTTGAAAATTGATATTGATACACATGTTTGCCATGCTAGTGTAGCTTCACCTTCTATCTCACCTATTGCATGCTTCATTTCTTCTTCCTTTATTAAAAATGATATAAATGTTTTGAAGAAAAGTGTTGATTGTTTGGGCTCCACTTTGAGCCAATGTGCCATAAACCAGTCACGGTTGGAATCTTTGTTTCGTAAGAAACAAGTTCCTTCTATACATGCACACAAATCACGGCATACACATACTCCTCACGTTCACACCCATAACACTTTGTATGCTCATGTGTATACTTGTACACATTGTGGACGTAAGGGCCACATTGCTAAATTTTGTTATAATAAGATAAATGATTCTAATTTAGCAAATAAGTTTGTTTGGGTTAGGAAAGGAGCTAACCCCCATGGACCCAAAAGAGTATGGGTACCAAAGACCACTCTTATTTTATTTGATGTAGGTGTGGGCTCTCACTCGACGTCAGAGTGATGGTGCCTTGAGGTGGATGCATTTCGAACTATATGATGACTATTTTGGATGCATCACTTTCAAGGGGAGTTTGGTGGAAGGACCACCATGGTTTGGAGATATGGAGATGTGCCCCATTAGTTTTGGTGACGATCTCTAACTCCCATTTATGTTTACATGCTTTTCAGATTGTTGATTTTTAGCATGCCTTGTTTCATGATTAATATGTTAAATGTCATGATTATTAGACTTATGATATGCATGATTAGTATTTGAGATCACCCATGTTTAATATGGACGTATACTTCTGTGATTCTCACATTTGTTTAGCTATTGTGTATATCATAGATCTAATGCATGTTCATTTATCATAATAATCATATGAGTTTTGTTTTAATTTCTATGCTTCATGTTTTGATTACATGTTTAGATATTAGTTTTCATTAAAACTTGGATATATACTTATACAACTAGTGAGCCACAAATAGATTATTATATGTTTGTGCTTGAATGCTCATTTGTACTCATTAGATATACTAGTATAGTCTAGTTTTGATGATTCATACATTTTGACTTGTATTCCTTATTTTTGACATATTTTTCATGTTTTTATTTAAACTTCATGTATATGTCATTTTGTCTAAACTAATAGTTATACATATACTCCTTGAGCCACTTGCCTTCATGCATATACTTTTGTGGACTCGTTATGTTTGGATATGTATGTATACTCTATTTATACAAAACATACATATACCTTAAAGGATTTCTAGTTTTGATGAAAATTAGATTTTCTTAATTTTCATGTTTTAAGTGTAGGATCTATAATCAAAGCAACACAAACACTAGAGGGGGTGAATAGTGTTTATAAAAATTTAAACAAACTACTTGCAGGAAATAAAATAATCACAAGATAAACTCAGAAAATACAAACGCAAAGACAAGAGAGTTATCCTGGTTCGGTCCTTGTGACCTACATCCAGTCCCCAAGCAAACCGCTTGAGATTTTCCTTTCCTGATTTGTGTACACCCACAACCAATACCTTGTACACCACTTGACAAACGCCCTTTGCCAAATGTGCACAACTCCTCTTTACACCAAGAGAACAAACGCCTTGTACAACTTTCTTCTACTCCCAAGAAGACGCCTTATACAATGATCTTCTTTGAATGATTACAATGATCCTATAAGCCTTGAGATTGAATGTATTTGTGGACAAGGTTTTTTATAGGAAGGATTTCAGAAATCTTCACAATGGACTTTGGAATTTGGTGAAGAAAACTGAAAGAGAACAAGTTTTCAGAAAACAGAATTTTTTGGACAGAGTTTAAGGCAGAAAACTTTGGATTTGAATTGGTGTTTTGACCCTACGACAATACCCCTATTTATAGGTGAAATCCATAGTAAGTTAGGGTAGTTATTAGGCCAAATTCAAATTTTGAAACGTTGAAAAACACACCAGAATTCACCAACTGCACAGCAGTTAACAACTGTTATTAGTCGACTTGAACAGGAGATTAGTCGACTAGCAGAACAAAATTTCCACTGATTAGTCGACTACAACAAGGGGTTAGTCGACTATGTTTTGACTGATACAGACATTTGGTCTCTGAAAAACTGAATGTAGTCGACTATATAGGACTGTTAGTCGACTAGGTAATGTGTTAGTCGACTATAGATATAGGGTAAGTCGACTAAGTTTCATTTCAGATAGAAACAGAGAGTTGGGAAATTTTTGTATAGGTTATTAGTCGACTTGGAAAAATCTATAGTCGACTAGGGTATCTGTTAGTCGACTATACAATGGGGTCAAGTCGACTAATTTTCCTGACAGACAACAAACAGAGATTTGGTCAATTGTTTTAGCAGGATCTAGTCGACTAGGGATTTTTGGCAAGTCGACTATAGAAGGGGTAGTCGACTATACTATAAGGTCAAGTCGACTAATATAGGTATTTTGTGTGTGTGTTCAAGGCTTTTCACAGATATCTAAAATTACACAAAAATACCAAAATTTGTAACAGAGGTAGAATCATCATAATTGCTTGTCCATCATCAAAATCTCTCTATCAACTTGGTAGGCTTCAACATTCTCCCCCTTTTGATGATGACAACCCATGTTTTGTGATAACTCTCCCTGCAGCAAAACTCCCCCTGCAGTAAATAGGTTATACCAAAAGATATATATAATCAAGTTTGCTCCTGCAGAAAGTGTTAAGTGTCCCCTTCCCTGCATTGTCAGTATCCATATATATTTGATAACACATATGTCATATGTTCTTGTCACAAAATTTCAGATTTTTACATAACAGATTTATTTATATGAAACAGAACACATGAATCAGAATACACATGCAGAACAGATTTTCAACAGATTTATAATATAACACAAACATAACACATAACACAAAAGTTCTCCCCCTTTGTCATTAACAAAAAGCAGAAAACATACATAAATAAACACTGTTTTCATATGGAAATACATATTAAAAAGAGTCTGAAAACAGAAAAATACATAAAAAAGGTAAAAACTGCAAAAATAAAAAAACACGAAGAAATGCCAACGCCATAATCTTCAAAGGTCGGATCCGGGAGGAGGAGGTGGCGGAAAATGTGTCTTGAGGAGGTTCAGAATCTCTGTTTGAGTTGATGCAAATGAATCCATCTAAAGTTGCATATGCTCAAACCGAGTCATCATTAAAGACTGATTTTGAAGCACTTGATTCTGACTGTCTTGAAGAACTTGTTGTTGGGCATGAAGAGAGGCAATCTCAACAGACAGTGAATTGTAGAATGCATCAGTATAGAAGGAGGTTGTTGGTTTGGCGGTGGTTGTGTAGAGGAAGATGGAGGTTGAGTGGGACTTTGTGGAGGTGAAGATGGTTGTTGTGGAGGAGGAGGAGGAATATCAGTAAGTTTCATACGGTGAATAGCAGCACGATCAAACAATTCGAATACCTTAATGACACTAGTTTCGGAATCAAGATCAACGCGAAATTTCCGAAATACATGTGTCAAAAAAGCTCCAAAAGGAAGGAATGAAGTATGTGACTTAACCATGGTATCAAATACAATTTTTGCCCAATTAACATCGAGGCCAGCCATAATTGCATAGACGCAAGTGGCTAACTCTCGTGAATAGTAATTGTAGCTTCCAGTTTTGGGACAAATATTGTATGCAAGGATACGACCTATGAGACGGGGAATTGGTTTTAACTTGTTGTTGGTCATAGGTAATCCTTGTCCAGATAGAAAGATATTACTTAAGACTTCCTCATCATCCATGGTAATATCATCAAGCAAGAGACCGTGATAAGGAATGGACAGAATACGGCCGATGGATTTTGGGGATAATTTAATGTTAATACCTTTAACCAATGAGTAAATATGGGCATCGTCCTCATTATCTTCATAGGTTAAATTAGTATAAAACAAGTAAATTAAGAATGGATAGCATCCTTGTCTTGAATCAGTAGAAAACATATGAAACAATCCACAGTTTTGCAAATATGAGACAATGTCATAGTGATGAAAATCCTCATATTTAACAAATCTACCGGGGAGTATTTCTAAGGAGGAAAGTCTAATGTAATCCTCTTCTAGGGCAGGATTCTTTAGAAATGCCCTAAAATCAACTTGGGAAGATGATGATGATGGAGTAAATTTAGTTTTCTTGGACTTAGACATGGTGAAAACTGAAATTGAAGCAAGATAAGACTAGAAATCAAAGGGAAGTGCTGAGAGTAGAAAGATTTTACCAAGAGCTGAAGGAAATAGAAGGAAGTGGAAGAGGGTTTACTGCTGCAGAGTTCTTCTCCTTGCTGCTGAAGTCGACTGGCTCTTCGGCTGGAAAGAGAAGTGTGAAGGAAACTAGGGTTTTGAGGAGAGAAGTGTTAGAATGAGTGGTTAGGATCAACCCTGGATTGAAAGCAATGGTGAGGATTAAAAAGGAGTGTTATTGGATCCTTAACTTAAGAAAACGGTCGGGTTTCGAAGTGGAAAAACCGAAATCAGAACACAGTTTTGTACAGTATTAGTCGACTTGCAGGTTTGTATTAGTCGACTTGCAGGTTTGTATTAGTCGACTAATAAATAGATTAGTCGACTAGTCAGTTACTATAGTCGACTAATTTTGTAAAAATCAGAAAACGAAGTCTCTGTTTGTGCACATTAGTCGACTGGGTTACTGCAGGTCGACTAGATCTTCTATAAGTCGACTAATAAAAATTTGTAAGTCGACTAATTAAGTAAAAAAATGCCTTTGAAAAATGCTGAAAAAAATATTTAAAAATCAGAAAAATTGCAAATACCCAAATCTCTTCTAAATTTCATAAAAGTATCTACTTTAAGAGGCTTTGTGAAAATATCTGCAACTTGATTATCAGTTGATATAAAATTTAAAGAAATGTCACCTTTTAAAGCATGGTCACGTAAAAAGTGATGTCTAATATCAATGTGTTTGGTACGTGAATGATGAACTGGATTTTTAGATAAATTAATAGCACTAGTATTATCACACTGATTAAGACGGGAAAGGTGTACGTATTATGAGTATAAAAATGTATTTTATGTACCCTTTCTTGTCTCCGCTATAGTATAGGACTATACCGAGTCGATTCTCAGGGAGAGCTCGCGATAGAAGCTTTGACGTGTGGTAGTGAAGTTGTTAAACGAGTATTCTTCTCTTTCTTATAAACTTAATGAATCAAGTGAAAAAGAAACTAAAGAAAAGGATGGATATGTTCATGGTGGAAATCGTTGGAAAAGAAATCAAGATTGGGATTTGGTATTCACAAGAAAAGCAAAGAAAACTTAAGAAAGCTTGAATGAAAAGCCATGACTAGCTTACCTTGCTAGCTTGCCAAGACTTACTAGACTCCTTGATAGCGAACGCGTGCCTAATGTTGTCACTCCATCGGCGTAGGTTTCGTCTTGCGTGTTGACCTAATTACTTTCTCATGTGATTGAAGGGTGGTTTAACCCATCCGAGAAGAGAAGATCATACAACTTGCAAGATGAAATAAAGCAATCACCCATGAGTTAGTGAAGATGGCAAGGCTAGTGGTTAGCTAGTACATGGAGAAAGATTTAGCTACAAGCCATTAATGAAGTAAAGCAAAGCATGAATAAATTGCAAGAAGTAAAGAAAGCAAGTAAAAAAGCAATTAAAGAAAGCAATTAAACTAGAACCATGCTTCAAGTAGAGGAAGGAGAATGGATCAATCCTTGTTGCTTCAAGTGTCACCCTTGATTACACAAGCTCTCTCTCTCAATCTCTCTCTTTTACAATGAATTCTAGGGAAGAAGAAGAGGGATCTAAAGAACAAAACCTAGAGAAAAACTAAACAAAATTACAACATACTAACTATTCTCCTCTCTTCTCCATTCAGTCTTTGCTCGCAGGTCCTTGGTGCAGTTTATATAGCCTCAGAGAGAACTCTCCAGAACCTGGACAGGTGGCCAAAAGCTGGCGCCCAACGGCCCCGTAACTGCCGCGCGCGCGCGGCAAGGCGCGGCAAAACTAAATCCGTTGGCTAACAACTTTCTGTTGGAGATTGGTTACGAGGTTGTTAGCCACGTGGACCTTCTGGATTCTTCGTTTGTTGCGCAGATCTCTCTAGATTCTGGATTAGATTTGGGCTTAATCTTGGATTTGAAACTAATCACTTTAATTATTGCTAATTAAAGTGATTATTGGCTTTCACTCCATTTAAGTGTAGACCTGTAAATATATAGAGAAGATTAGTAAAAATCATGTATTTATTTGTAATATGCATGGGGATTATGTGGTAAAATATGCAATATTGTGTTACAATCACACCCCCACACTTATTCTTTTGCTCGTCCCGAGCAAAACAAAGAAAAGAAAAGAAAATCCTAACTACCAATTTTATTACACCACTTTCGCAGGTGACGCGATTGCACTGAGCATGTGCAACAAGCCGTTAAACCTCTAGGTTACCCTAGAGGAGGAGTGTTGTCTCCTGAGGGTTTTCAGCGGATTACACCCACAAAATCCATAAAGAAAGAAGACAAATGTTAGTATTTTGAAAATGCATTTTGAAAGAGAGACAAGTTTACGAATTATTTTTGCAAAAATATAAGTGATCTCAGGTCATAAGTCCACCTATAATCATTCTCCCTTAAACTTAGTCTCTATGCAAGATCTTGTCTTCAATTAAGGTAAGAATTCAAAATTGGATTGAATACTTTATCTTTCATAAAACCTAGATAATATGCACACCGTGCTCAGTGAAAATTTCTGGGATTTCAACTCCAACCATAAAGCCATTTATTTATTTATTTATTTTTCTTTTTCTTTTTTTCTTTTTCTTCCCTTAGTTTTCTTAGGCTTTCTAGTTCACCCATGTAGCGAGCCTATAACCGATGACTCCCAAACTAGATGGTTCTAGGGCACCAGATGAGAAAACATCCCTCGGGTTAAAGGACTCGAGTGAAAAAGGCCACAAAACTAAAGGGGATTATTCTTTTTATCACCGTTAGGCGTGAATAATCATGCTTCTTGAGGCACAATTATCCAGCTTAATAAGTGAGATCACCGTTAGGCGTGAGTAACCATGCTTCGTGAGGCATAGTTATCCAGCTTAATAGGTGATGTTTTATTTATATATATATATATATTTTTTTTTCTTTCTTTCTTTTTTTTTTCTTTATTTATATGGCATTTTTGGTCTTTGTCTCCATCCCAAGAAATGTGTAAGTGTAAAGTGCATATTATCTAAGACAAAAAATTCAAGATAAAAATATCTCACTAATTTTACTTACTTTGCCTATAATCTCAAACAAGATCTATTATTTCAACTAGGTTTAAGATGTCATAATTAAGGCTTTCTTAATTCCTAAGATACATCTTAATTTTCTTAAAAATAGATCTAAACTTTGTCTCTTATTTCAAAAAGTTTTTATTTTTATATTTTTTATTATTATTTCTAAAAGAAGTGTAAAAGAAAGAAAATCTAAAATCTAAAAGAAATGTAAAAGAAAGAAAATCTAAAAACTCTATGTTAGTAAACCCTCCCCCACACTTATTTCATGCATTGTCCTCAATGCATCATGATATATGTATGCATGAAACAAAAATGAAGAGGGAAGGGAAAAAAAAATTACCTTTAGGTGGTGGTTCCGGTGGTGGTCTGATTGGTCCACGAAACATGGCCCAATCAACTTTTCTTTGGGTTTTGAGGAACCCACCAGAAATATAATGAATATGACCCACAAGAATGATGTATGCATGAATGATTTTTATTAGGAATTTGACCCCATCCAATTTCCAAATTTTCAAAATAATTTCAGAGTCAAGTTTATCAAGATCCTTGTCCCAGAATGGGGTATGAAATGATAGAATGGTTGACTTGGACTCAGGATGAACAGGAACTAACACCGACTCAGGAAGGTGACTGAAGTCAAGTGATGGTGCAGGAGTCGGAATGAGTTCGGGAATTGGGTCCAAGTCAAGAAAATGAAGCTCAAGTCCACAATCATTGTCCAATGATGGAATGTGACTTTCTAAAGGTGATATCTCTTTACTTCCAATATTAAGGAATTCAAGCTCATCGCCGTACAATTCTTCAAAACTTAAGGCAATATCTTCCACTAGAATTGTACAATCAGTTTCAGAAGTAAAGAGATTATGAGATTCTAGGTCACATTCCATATGTAGTTCAATACATGGGAAACTTGCCAATTTGTTAATAGGATCATCAAAAGTGTATAATTGGTCAAGTTCAATGTGATCCTCAAAGATGGGTGATTCAACTTCATTATGAATTGGGACAGGATCCAATGTTGACTCCGGGAAAAGATTGAAGTCAGGTAAAGATACCGGAGTCATTATTGAATCAGGAAAAAGAATTGAATCAAGAAGTTGGGGTTCAAGATCACATTCCTCATGTAATTCAATTCCACAAAAATGTGAACTTGCCAATTTATCAATGGGACTTTCAAAAGTATGGAATTGGTCAAGTTCACTATGATCATCAAAGATTGGTGATTCAATTTCAAAATGGATTGGCACTGGATCCAATACTGACTCGGGAAATGAAGTGAAATCAGGTGAAGACACCGGAGTCATAATTGAATCAGGAAGGAAAATTGAATCATCAAGTGGAAGTTCAGGATCATGTTCAAGTTCAATTTCAGGAAATGAAAAACTTGCCAAAATATCAGAAGTTTGGACAAGTTCAGGTTTAGGAGATGAAAAACTTGCCAAAATGTCAATGGGATTTGACGTTTGGACAAGTTCAATTTTAGGAAATGAAAAAATTGCCAAAATGTCAATAGGATTTGAAGTTTGGACAAGTTCAGGTGAATGTGCTGAAATTGAATCTGGACTTCCTAGACTACATGACTCTTTGGATTTAACAGAGTGGCTAGTGACATTAGAAATAGGATGAGAATGAAGAGTTTGGATCATCAAATCTAAGTCACGATTTCTAGCATTTTGAGCATGAGTCATGTCTTCAAGCATCTTTCCATAATTGATGACTTCATTGTTTTGATGGAAAGATGAAGTATTGTCTTGGAATTGATGGTGAAATTGTGAGTCAAAAATGTGTGGTGATGGAAAAATGGACTCACACAAGAGATCTTTACTAGTTTCCAAGGCAAATGGTTGTTCATTAGAAAAAGGTGGAACTGAGTAAGACTCTTGAAAATACTGTGGAATTGGAGAGGCAAATGGTTCTGGAAGTGTCTGCTCAGCTCTCTGTAAATTGGCTTCTAAACTCCTTAGTAACTCAGATTTTTCTTCAAATGGTTCAGAAAAAGGAAGCGGAATCGGGAAATGAATCTTGTGAATATTGTGGACTTGGTGGAAATGGTGGACAAGGAGGTTGATAATTAAACTCGGGGGACTGGAATCCCCAATGACTTGATGAAGAGTTGAAATTATTTTGGACATTATAATTGTTAGATGGGGGGTATGGGTCATATTGATTCGGATAAGGCCAACCCGGTGTATTTGATTGGTGCATATTGTAAAATACCGGGTTGGAACTATCCGAATATGGAGATGGTGTGAAATATGGATTATTATTAGGATGGAAAGAATTGTAGTTGTAAGCCATATCACACAATCAAATACAAACAAACAAACAAACAAACAAAAGAAAGAAAAATTCTAACCTAAGTTAGGGTAGACTTAGGACCTAGACGACTCCTAACTGATAGACTGTCAACGGGAGGTTTAGTGTAGACTCTAACCACAAGCTAATCAGCCAGGGAAGGGTAAGGTTGGTGGGAGGTTTTCCGTCCGGAGACGTTCCTTAATTAAGTAACCAGCAACCTTCGGGCTTTCGGCCCTCAACCCCTTTCCTAGACACTGATTTTGCAAGAGTTAAATTCCAACACTTTTCCCCCTTAGGATAATCTCCTAAATGAGTCCGAGATGTCCCTAGGGCCAACGTCTACTTTTTTATTAAATTAGGCTTGGGTTAGTGAGTGCTTGGGAAAATGATTTTCGGGCTAAGGAAAGGGTAATGAAATCCCCACCTTATCTTATTTACGGGTTATGCCCTTAAAATTGAATTGTGCAAGTGTACAAGAAAAATCAAGGATTCACTCAAAGCATGAAAATCAAGCAAGAGATGATTCCTAGTCTATATGCAATGCGAAACGTACCTTGCCTCCAGCACTCTTCAACAGTAAAAGTAAAAGAATTGAAAGACACGTGCCTAAAATGCAAGTGTCTAAACAATTTTTAACAATTTCAACCAACTTTTTACTGTTTTTTAATTAAGCAGGAATAAGGTGAAGAATACAGAATTTCAGGTATATCAGCAGCTGTGTTTTGCAGAACCAGAGGCCCTGCAGAAATTTTATCAGAAGTTCACTCCTTATTGCCGCAAATCTGCGGCAAAATCCCAGAAATTGCGGCAATTTGGAGGGATCCTGGTCTCTGCTTTCGAGAGCAGAGGCCCAGGTCCACTTGTATGTCACTGCAATGCAAGATTTGCTGTTTCTTCACCTGTAACCTGCAAACAGAGAAGAAGAATCGTTTAGTACTTCACTTTAACCTAAAAAATACGTTGCTCTCCCCGGCAACGGCGCCATTTTGATTAAGACGGGAAAGGTGTACGTATTATGAGTATAAAAATGTATTTATGTACCCTTTCTTGTCTCCGCTATAGTATAGGACTATACCGAGTCGATTCTCAGGGAGAGCTCGCGATAGAAGCTTTGACGTGTGGTAGTGAAGTTGTTAAACGAGTATTCTTCTCTTTCTTATAAACTTAATGAATCAAGTGAAAAAGAAACTAAAGAAAAGGATGGATATGTTCATGGTGGAAATCGTTGGAAAAGAAATCAAGATTGGGATTTGGTATTCACAAGAAAAGGAAAGAAAACTTAAGAAAGCTTGAATGAAAAGCCATGACTAGCTTACCTTGCTAACTTGCCAAGACTTACTAGACTCCTTGATAGCGAACGCGTGCCTAATGTTGTCACTCCATCGGCGTAGGTTTCGTCTTGCTTGTTGACCTAATTACTTTCTCATGTGGTTGAAGGGTGGTTTAACCCATCCGAGAAGAGAAGATCATACAACTTGCAAGATGAAATAAAGCAATCACCCATGAGTTAGTGAAGATGGCAAGGCTAGTGGTTAGCTAGTACATGGAGAAAGATTTAGCTACAAGCCATTAATGAAGTAAAGCAAAGCATGAATAAATTGCAAGAAGTAAAGAAAGCAAGTAAAAAAGCA
The DNA here is from genome assembly GCA_038442645.1 of Agave tequilana. NCBI lineage: Eukaryota > Viridiplantae > Streptophyta > Magnoliopsida > Asparagales > Asparagaceae > Agave > Agave tequilana. The sequence goes on from JAVJIF010005283.1 coordinate 109,035, forward strand.
ATTAAAGAAAGCAATTAAACTAGAACCATGCTTCAAGTAGAGGAAGGAGAATGGATCAATCCTTGTTGCTTCAAGTGTCACCCTTGATTACACAAGCTCTCTCTCTCAATCTCTCTCTTTTACAATGAATTCTAGGGAAGAAGAAGAGGGATCTAAAGAACAAAACCTAGAGAAAAACTAAACAAAATTACAATATACTAACTATTCTCCTCTCTTCTCCATTCAGTCTTTGCTCGCAGGTCCTTGGTGCAGTTTATATAGCCTCAGAGAGAACTCTCCAGAACCTGGACAGGTGGCCAAAAGCTGGCGCCCAACGGCCCCGTAACTGCCGCGCGCGCGCGGCAAGGCGCGGCAAAACTAAATCCGTTGGCTAACAACTTTCTGTTGGAGATTGGTTACGAGGTTGTTAGCCACGTGGACCTTCTGGATTCTTCGTTTGTTGCGCAGATCTCTCTAGATTCTGGATTAGATTTGGGCTTAATCTTGGATTTGAAACTAATCACTTTAATTATTGCTAATTAAAGTGATTATTGGCTTTCACTCCATTTAAGTGTAGACCTGTAAATATATAGAGAAGATTAGTAAAAATCATGTATTTATTTGTAATATGCATGGGGATTACGTGGTAAAATATGCAATATTGTGTTACAATCACACACATAATAGGTGAGTTTGTGATAGTCATGCCATAATCAAGTAGGGTTTGTTTCATCCATATAATTTGAGCACATGCAACACTAGCAGCTATATATTCTGCCTCGGTTGTTGATAATGATACAGAATTTTGCTTTTTACTGAACCATGATACTAGTGAATGTCCCAAAAAGTGACAAGTACCACTAGTACTCTTCCGATCAGATTTACATCCAGCAAAATCAGCATCACTATATGATAGTAAATCAAATGTACTTGATTTGGGATAAAATAAACCATAATTGAGTGTGTTATTTAAATATCTAAAAATCCTTTTCACTGCTTTAAGATGTGATTCCTTAGGATTTGACTGATATCTAGCACATAAGCGTACACTGAACATTATATCAGGTCTACTTGAAGTAATGTATAGTAAAGAACCAATCATACCTCTATAGAGTTTCTAATCAACATTCTTACCATTTTCATCTTTGTCTAAAAATGTCGTCGTACTCATGGGAGTATTCTTATGACCAGAATTTTCCATGCCAAATCTTTTTAGCAGTTCCTTTGCATACTTGCACTGGGAAATGAAGATTCCATCCTTCATTTGCTTTATTTACAGACCGAGAAAGTAAGTAAGTTTGCCCATGTGGCTCATCTCAAATTCACTCTGCATGGTCTTAGAAAATTCTTGACAAAGATTATCGTTAGTAGATCCAAATAAAATGTCATCAACATAAATCTGAATGATTAAGATATCTTTATCAACATGTTTAATAAAGAGAGTTGTATCTGCTCTTCCCATCTTAAAATCAGTATTTAAAAGAAAACTTTTTAAATTATCATACCAAGCACGGGGTGCTTGCTTTAAACCATATAAAGCTTTCTTAAGTTTAAAAACATGGTTTGGAAATTTTTCATGTTCAAAACCTGGAGGTTGTTCAACATAAACAGTTTCTTTAATAAATCCGTTTAAAAAGGCACTTTTAACATCCATTTGATATAATTTGAAATTCATAAAACAAGAAAAAGCAAGTAAAATACGAATAGATTCAAGCCTAGCTACTGGTGCATAAGTTTCATCAAAATCAATACCTTCTTCTTGATTGTATCCTTGTGCTACTAACCTTGCTTTGTTCTTAATGACTTCACCTGATTCATCGAGTTTGTTCTTAAAGACCCATCTGGTACCGATGACTGGATGATCAGTAGGACGTTGTACAAGATCCCAAACATCATTTCTGACAAATTGGTTCAACTCTTCTTGCATGGCAATGGTCCAAAAATCATCCGCACATGCTTCTTTGATATTCTTTGGTTCAATGAGTGATATGAAGGCAATTTGTGTCATGTAGTTCAACTTGGATCTCGTCTGAACGCCTTGATTTATATCTCCAATAAACAAATCACGTGGATGATTTCTTACTTCAACATATGCTTTCGGTAACTCGGTAGAAGTCTCATCATCCTTAGAAATGTTAGTATCAACAGAAGATATAACAATATTATCAATAGGAGTATCTATAATATGATCATCATCATGTGGAGAAGTATTAGAAATAGGCTTAGTCAAGGATTCATCAAATTTAACATGTAATGATTCTTCAATAGTAAATGTTTTCTTATTAAATATTATATATGCTTTACTTTGAGTAGAGTATCCAACAAAAATACCTTCATTGGATCTAGCATCAAATTTATCTAAAGCATCTTTTGTATTTAAGATAAAGCATTTACATCCAAAAATCTTAAAGTAAGAAACTTTTGGAATCCTGTTATAAAATAATTCATAAGATGTTTTGTTTAAAAAAGGTCGAATAAGCACACGATTTAAAGCATAACATGCATTAGCAATAGCCTCAGCCCAAAAATATTTTGGTAAATTACTGTCCATAAGCATAGTTCTAGCACATTCTTGCAAAGTCCTATTCTTTCTCTCTACAACACCATTTTGAGGAGATGCTCTAGGAAATGAGAAGTTATGTGTAATACCATACTTATCACAGAAATTTGAAAAAGATTCATTCTCAAATTCTCCTCCATGATCACTTCGAATAGTGACTATGTTTAGAGACTTTTGATTTTGAATTCTTTTACAAAAACTTGCAAATTCATTAAAAGTATCATTTTTATTTTTTAGAAAAATGACCCATGAAAAACGTGAATAATCATCAACAATAACAAAAACATATCTACTCTTGTTTAAAGAAGAAACACGAGTAGGACCAAATAAATCCAAATGCAACAATTCCAAAGGTCTATTAGTAGAAACTAAATCTTTAGATTTAAAAGATGATTTAACTTGTTTTCCTAATTGACAAGAATCACAAAAATAATCCTTTTTAAAAGCAATTTTTGGAAGACCTTTAACTAAATCAAATTTAGAAATCTTAGAAATAGTTTTCATATTCAAATGACCAAATCTTTTATGCCATAAAAAATAATCATTATTAGAAGCTAGTAAACATAAGTCATCATTAGATGATATGCAAGATATAGATAATTCATAAATGTTATTGTTACGAAAACCTTTGAATAAAATATCCTTCATGTTAGTATCATAAATAAGACATGCATCTTTTTCAAAAATAATTTTATAACCCTTATCACATAATTGACTAATACTTAATAGATTGTGTTTTAAACCTCTTACCAAAAGAACATTTTCAATAAGGGGTTTTGAAATGTTACCAACTATGCCGGTACCAATAACCTTTCCTTTATTATTGTCTCCAAATATCACTGTACCTCCCTTTTTGATTTGTACGGAAGACAGTAGTTGCATGTGTCCGGTCATGTGTTTGGAACACCCACTATCAAGTATCCACTTTTCTTTAAAAGGTACCTATAAGATAAACAAATTTGTATGGTACCCATCATGATAGGGTCCGAAAAAGATTAGCCTTTAGGAACCCAAATCCAATTGGAATTTGGTTTCCACTTGTTAGTATAAACATAATTCTCAGAATTACACACATCATGTATATAAGATGCAATATAAACATTTTTATCAACATTATTAAGATTCTTAGGAACCCATATATATTTGCATCTAATTCTTTTTGAAATAGTATTTCTTTTCACAAAAGAATTATTATTATGAAGATGTGTAGATTTTACAAAATTAGTTTTTGAAAATCCAATACCAACATGAGTAGGTTTATAAATCTTATCTTTTGAAAAACCAAGACCAAAATGATTGTTAGACATCTTTTGAGAAGATAATAAAACATTTAAATTCTCTTTTCCTTTATTAAACTTTGTTACATTTTTCAAAAGATCTTCATACTTAATTTTGAAACTAGTCATGTCTTTATCTAAAATAGAAATTCTAGAATTTAAAGAAATAGTTTCCTTTTTAAGTAAAGAATTTTCTTTTAAGAAAATTTCATTATCCTTTTTTAAAGATGCAATAACTTTTTCAAAATCTTCATTTTGAGAACTTAGAGAAGATGTTTGAGAAACAAAACATGCATTTTCATGAATGAGTCTTTCATTTTCCTTTATTACGACTTTATTTTTAATCTTTTCATTTTTGAAATTATTAAACAATTCATTAAAAGCTTCTAATAACTCATCATAATCTTGTACCTCGTCTTCTTGGGCCATGAAGCAGATATTGGCGGTTTCCGTTGCTTCTTCTTCGTCAGAGGAAGATGAGTCGCTATCATCCCATGTTGCTTGGAAGGCTTTCTTCTTCTTATTGAACTTGTTGAAGTTCTTGAAGTTTCCTTTTGATTTCATCAATGGGCAATCCTTCTTTATGTGGCCTGATTTGTTACACTTAAAACAAGTAGGAGTATCATTAGTATCTTTATTCTTTTTAAATTTACCTTGTTTTAAGAACCTTTTGAACTTTCTGGATAGCATCGCCATTTCTTCTTCATCGTCATCCGAATTGTCCGTGTCGGAGGATGCATGGAAGGCAAGTACTTTCTTCTTGGATGGAAGTTGTTGTTCGTCCTTCTTCCTTTCTTCTAACTGCACTTCATATGCCATTAGATTACCGATTAGGTTTTCTAATGTCATAGTTGAGAGATCATTCGCCTCTTCAATGGCGGTTGTCTTCTTCTCCCATTCTGGTGTGAGTGCACGAAGGATCTTACGAACTTTTTCAACTTGAGTGTAGTCCTTTCCAAGGGATGCTAATGAATTGGTGATGTCGGTGAATCTTGTAACCATTTCGGATATGGTTCATTCTCCTTCATTTTGAATAACTCAAATCTGTGGACAAGAACAAATATTTTAACTTTATTTGTGCCTTCATGAGTTACCTGAAGAGTATGCCATATTTGATGTGCAGAAGTGGATGTAGACACACGGTTGAACTCTTCTTTGGTTAAAGCACAAAATAGAGCGTTCATCGCCTTGGCATCAAGATTTGCATTCTTCTTTTGATCTTCACTCCAAGCGTTGTAGTTGGTTGTTGGCTTGGTGTATGATGCTTCTACAATGTTCCAAAGATCGTAGTTAAGCGATTGCAAGTAGATCTTCATTCTACACTTCCAATAGTTGTAGTTGGTTCCGTCAAATAGCGGTGGACGTTATGTAGAATGACCTTCTTTGAATTGTGATGAAGGAAACTCCGTTGCCATCCTCGTATGGTTGTTGCCTTGAACCTGCTCTGATACCAAATGTAGGATCTATAATCAAAGCAACACAAACACTAGAGGGGGGGTGAATAGTGTTTATAAAAATTTAAACAAACTACTTGCAGGAAATAAAATAATCACAAGATAAACTCAGAAAATACAAACGCAAAGACAAGAGAGTTATCCTGATTCGGTCCTTGTGACCTACATCCAGTCCCCAAGCAAACCGCTTGAGATTTTCCTTTCCTGATTTGTGTACACCCACAACCAATACCTTGTACACCACTTGACAAACGCCCTTTGCCAAATGTGCACAACTCCTCTTTACACCAAGAGAACAAACGCCTTGTACAACTTTCTTCTACTCTCAAGAAGACGCCTTGTACAATGATCTTCTTTGAATGATTACAATGATCCTATAAGCCTTGAGATTGAATGTATTTGTGGACAAGGTTTCTTATAGGAAGGATTTCAGAAATCTTCACAATGGACTTTGGAATTGGTGAAGAAAACTGAAAGAGAACAAGTTTTCAGAAAACAGAATTTTTTGGACAGAGTTTAAGGCTGAAAACTTTGGATTTGAATTGGTGTTTTGACCCTAGGACAATATCCCTATTTATAGATGAAATCCATAGTAAGTTAGGTTAGTTATCAGGCCAAATTCAAATTTTGAAACGTTGAAAAACACACCAGAATTCACCAACTGCACAGCAGTTAACAACTGTTATTAGTCGACTTGAACAGGAGATTAGTCGACTCGCAGAACAAAATTTTCACTGATTAGTCGACTACAACAAGGGGTTAGTCGACTATGTTTTGACTGATACAGACATTTGGTTTCTGAAAAACTGAATGTAGTCGACTATATAGGACTGTTAGTCGACTAGGTAATGTGTTAGTCGACTATAGATATAGGGTAAGTCGACAAAGTTTCATTTCAGATAGAAACAGAGAGTTGGGAAATTTTTGTATAGGTTATTAGTCGACTTGGGAAAATCTATAGTCGACTAGGGTATCTGTTAGTCGACTATACAATGGGGTCAAGTCGACTAATTTTCCTAACAGATAACAAACAGAGATTTGGTCAATTGTTTTAGCAGGACCTAGTCGACTAGGGATTTTTGGAAAGTCGACTATAGAAGGGGTAGTCGACTATACTATAAGGTCAAGTCGACTAATATAGGTATTTGTGTGTGTGTTCAAGGCTTTTCACAGATATCTAAAATTACACAAAAATACCAAAATTTGTAACAGAGGTAGAATCATCATAATTGCTTGTCCATCATCAAAATCTCTCTATCAACTTGGTAGGCTTCAACATTAAGGAATTTCATATTGAGCTTGATTGCCTATTTTCATGACTGTTTCTTTCACAAAACTTGTACACTCATATTATTTGATGTTTTCTCATGATTTTGTTTTCATGAGTATTATATGTGCTATATAGATTTTGAGTGACATTGATTTAGTGATTTTCATGTTTTATGGAATATATTTTTGTTTTATTCCTTACTTGAAGGATTTCGTACTAGTTTACAAATTTTTCATATAACTAGTTCGTATTCTTCATATGATAGAGTTTTCAAACATATTATATTTTCAAACTTATTTTTAAAAATCTCTACCCATCCAAGGGCGGTTGGCTGGGCGACCATGCCTTGTATGCTCATTATTGAAAATCTATTTAAAACATGTGCATGAAATAGATGGTAGGAAGTATGAGTTATACACTTGATCTTATTGTGTTTTCAATTGATATCATTGTATCTTTTCAATTAGTATCACTATTGACAAAAAGATTTTTTTATATATGTATGCTTAAACTTCAAATAGTATCAATTTTGATTGGTATCTAATTTTTTCATACATATATATATGTTTTATTTGTGCTTACTATATCTCTATATTTTTTAGCACAAATTTTGGTTATGCTGAGCTTGATTCTTAAATGACTATTATATGTCAATTGATTATTTTTTAATTGGTATCTAATACAAGCTTATGCATCATTTTGTTTGGTATTTCATAAAGAGAGAAAATTCATATTTCACCTTTCAATTGGTTTTGTTTACCCTTCGTATTTTACTCCCACACTTTATGATGAAAAAAGATTGAAAAATGATATTGATTTTTATTTGTATCATACGCTTCTAATGAAAATCATTTTCATTATGTTAAAGATTGGTTTATATTTTTCAAATTGGTATCAAAAATATAAAATATTTTCAATTGGTACTAATTTTTACAATTTGTATCAAGATTATCTATATGTTTACATCTTTCAATTGATATCAAAATTTTAGTTTGAATTCCAATGTTTTATTTACTTCCAATTGGTATTCTTCAAAAAAAAATTTGATTGGTTTTCCTATTTGTTTATTTTCAATTGGTATCATGATGCACTAAATTGATATATTTTTTAATTGGTATCATAATGTTTTGTTTTGATTTCACCCCTTGTTGATTTTTTGTTTCGGACAAAAAGGGGGAGAACATTGTTTTATTATTTTCTTTGACCCTTTGTTGATGATTGACAAAAAATGGGAGAAGTATTTGAGTTTATATGCATGTTTATCTGTTTATTTACAAAAAAAGGGGAGAAGTATTTGTTGTTTTTGTTTTGTTGATATCAAGAACTTTTATTAAATTTTTTATTGTTGGTATCAAGAGTTTTTATTGATTATCTTTCAATTGGTAACAAGAGTTTTTATTAAAAGTTTTATTATTGGTATCAAGAGCTCTTCATGATTAAGCTTTCAAATTGAAATTTTTATTGGTATCAAGAGCAATTATTTAAGGAACATGTTCATTTTAAGTTTATATTTTCAAATAGTATTTAAGAACATGTTTATTTTAAAAAGAAGGAAAAGTAATTTATTTTAAAATTTTGGTATCAAGAGCATGTTCATTATTTTATGCATGTTTATGCATATTCATGTTTAATATTCATTGTATATCTTTGTGTTTATTGCTATACATGAGTTAAAGGGGAGCTTCTTTGAAGCTTAACATTAATTCATGCATATATAACTCCATGAGTTTTGTCATCATCAAAAGGGGGAGATTGTTGACCCAAAGGCCTTTCACTCTAGTTTTGATGATGATTAACTCATGTAGTTATAGTTTACTAATAATCTTTTGATATTTAGCTTCAGATATTTAACCAAGATATTAGTAGGTGATTAGCTTCAACAAAGGTATTTTGGAGCTTTCACATGGTGATTTAAAAGAGCCCGAGCGTCAAGTTCATATCTAGCACTCATTTGGAGTCAAGCTCGGTGGATCACGTTTCGATCGAGTCAACTTGGAGACGGCGCTCTACAAGAAGACCTCAGTTTGTTTTAGTATAGTTTGTTTAGATCCATTGTTAAAGATTAGATAGTGTGATATGCTCAAGTTCACAACACACATACTTGTTTAAATTTCATGTTTATTGGTTTTGGTTTTCGGTTTAACCGATCTTGGTTTTCATGAATAGATAGAATCAAAACAAGTTTACATGGTTGAATGTATATTAGATTTGTTCTATATACATCTATGCTTCAACTATTTAAACAAACATAGTTTGATAGTCTATTTCATGAGTTTGAAGTTTTATATTTAAACAAAACTTATTTTCGGATTTAATGTCAAAAATATTGATATATATCTTTATATGTATATTGGATTCAATCCATATACTATATGCCTCAAAGTTGTTTAAATTTCATGTTTTTGTATTTACATGAGTTTTGGAGAAAACGGTTTTCTATTTCAAAAATCCCAGATTTTGGTTTTCGGCAAAATTTGTAAGTTACAAAAATAGTTCAGAATGTTTGTAACATGGTTTGATTTTACTCAAACATGTTTGTTTATCAAAGTATAATACTGAAACTATTTTTGTAGATTTTTAGAGATTTTATTGGATTTTATTTAAGTCAAAAAGCCATGTTTTTAATACCCATAATCCCTGTTTCTGGCTTCTGCTGGTCGACCGGGCCAGTCGACCGAGCTAGGAGTCGGTCGACTGAGTCGGTCGATCGACGTGCACAGAACGTGCACACCAGTTTGGCTGGAGGGTCGGTCGACCGACCCGGTCGACCGACCCGAGAGCTTTGCTCTCTGGAAAGCCCCGATCGACCGGGTCGATCGACCGGCAGAGAGCTCTGCTCTCTGTTCCAGGCCACGATCGACCGGGCCAGTCAACCGCTACCCCAACGGTCAGAAATTTGACCGTTGGCAGTCGACCGGGCCAGTCGACCGACAACCGTCCAGGCTGTTGACTAGACCCCAACGGCTAGTTTTCTCTTGGCCTATAAATTAGGGGTTCTGTGGACTGTTTTCATCAAGTTTTTAAGAGAGAAAAATTTACATTCCTAAAGAGCATTTTCAGCAAAAGTTTTTGGGTTCAAAGTTCTTATTCTTTATTTGTTTTTAAGGTGTTGGAAATTCAAAGAAAATATAGTCTTTTGGGAATTAGTTTTTGGTCTAAAAATTCTATATCTATTTGAAACCCAAGCATTTTTCTTTGTTCCAAATATATTATTTTCTCACACTTGAGCTTATCATTCTATCCTATCTATAGGATATTTATTTTAGTGAGATGATTTGGGTTGTGCTTGAAAGAGACCACAAAGTTGTAAACCTCCATCTGTGTGATATCCCTCTAGTGAGAGGTGATTGAGTTGATATCCCTCAAGAGTGAGGTGATTGAGTTGATATCCCTCAAGAGTGAGGTGATAGTGGAAGTGGTGTTTGGCTCCCTCTAGTGAGTGGTGGAGATTGTGTTTAGCTCCTTCTAGTAAGAGGTGGAGATTGTGTTGGAATCCCTCAAGTGTGAGGTGATTGATTTGTGTTAGCTAAGTGCCTACCCCTCTTGGGTGAGGTGGATTTTGTGTTGGTTGTGCCTTGCCTCTAAGTGTAGAGGTTGTATTGTTGAGAGAGGAGTTGGTACTCCCAGTTATTGTATTATCCCAAATCCTCAGTGGAGGTTCCCTGTGTGGGAAGTCCTGTGTGGACGAGTTAGTGAAAATCCTTCTGTGTGAAGGCGGGGACGTAGAGTTGTGCTCGAACCTCAAAACATATCTTGGTGTTTGCGTTTGATCCACTTTCTCTAACTCTCTCTCTCTTACATTGTGCATTGATTCATATATAACCTAGTTTTGATGATTCCCTCATTTACACTTGTTTTCTCTAGTTTTTGTATATGTTTTGCTTCATGTTTATGTTAATTTTATCTAAAACTTATAAATATACATGTATACCCTTGAGTCACTTGCCTTCATGCAAATTACATTATGGACTCGTTTGTGTTTGGGATATGTATGTATATTTTTAGTTTTGATAGAACATACATATACCTTGAAGTTTGTTTTTAGTGAAAAATAAATTTTTTTTATGAGTTTCATAAGTTTTGAGCCACATTGACTATTTTCATGAATATACTATTCACATGATGCTTGTGCACTCATATTTAATTTGTTTTCTCACGATTTTGTTTTCATGAGCTTTTTTGTGCTTTATAGATTTCGGGTGTCAACTCTTGTGTATTTGGTATATTTCATGAGATATACATGATTTTGTTTCATGTTTGAAGGATCTTTAATTAGTTTTTTAAAATTACTTTAAACTAGTTATTTATTCTTCATATAATAGTGTTTTTCAATATATAACTATTTTCAAATCTTACTTTTGAAAACTTCTACCTTTTTAAAGGGTGGATGGTTGGGAGACCATGCCTTGTATGCTTTAATGTATATCGTTTAAACATGAGCATGAATAAGGTGGTTAGTTATGAGTAATACACATGATCTTCATGATACTCACTTTTGTATACTCATAATGTTTTCTATATATGTATGCTTCAAAATCTTTAAAAATAAATTGGTATTTTTTTCATACATATATATGTTTTCATTGTGCTTGATTTATAATATCCATTACATGTTTAAGGCACAAATTTTGTTTATGCTAATCTTGACTTTAAAGTTAAAAATAAATTTGTATCTTTATAAGCTTATGCATTATTTTCAATTGTTATTTCAATTGACATTTTATTTGGTATCAAAATTTATAATATATTTCAATTGATATCAAAATATACTTCATATTTTACCTTTTAATTGGTACCAAAAATTTTGGTTATTTACAAGTGATATCTTAAAATTCTGTTTATTTACAAGTGGTATCTCAAAATTTATTTTGTTGACTTAAAAAATTCAAAAATTTGTTTTAAAAATGATTTCAAAAATTTTATATATGATATGCCTATATGTAAGGGGAGCTTTGTTGGCCCAGAGGCCTTCCACTTTAGTTTTGATGATGATTAACTCATGTAGTTATGTTTACTAATAATCTTGTGATGTTTAGTTTCAGATTATTAACCAAGATATTAGTTGGTGATTAGCTTCAACAAAGGAGTTTTGAAGCCTTTCACATGGTGATTCCAGAGCCCGAGCATCAAGATCATATGTAGCACTCGTTGGAGTCAAGCTCAGTGGATCACGGAGTTTTGGATCGAGTCGACTTGAAGACGGAGTTCATCAAGAAGACATCGGTACCTAGTTTAGTTTTTATTTAGATCCATTTGTAAAGATTAGAATAGTGTGATATGCTCAAGTTCACAACACACACATTTTATGTTTTGGATATTGGTTTTCATTAATAGTTAAGATTAAAACAAGTTTACATTGTTTGAATGTATATTAGATATGTTTTATATACATACATGCCTCATATCTTAGGCAAACTTAATTTGATATGCCTATTCATGTATTTTAGGTTTTGTGTTTTAACAAAACATATTTTTGAAATAAAGTCAAAAACATGGATATATATATGTTTCATGTATATTGAACTTATTTCCATATGCAACATGCCTAAAAGTGTTTAAGTATCATGTTTTTGTATTTGAATGAGTTTTGAAAAAATCGGATTTCCTATTGAAAAATCTAAGTTTGGAAAAATACAGTTTTTGATTTTCGGCGAAATTTTCATAACACAAAAATGGTTCAAAATGTTTGAAATTTGTGTTGAAATTTTTCACACAAGTTTGTATATCAATCTATTTTAATAAAACTATTTTTGTGAAATTTTAGAGATTTTATGGGAATTTTTAAGACATTAAAAAACCTAAGTTTTTTGTCCCATATTGTAGCCTGTCAGGCTCTGGCGGTCGACCAGACCAGTCGACCGGACCCAAAGTCGGTCGATCGGACCGGTCGACTGACGTGCACAAGAACGTGTACGCTGGCCTGCTCATTAAGCCGGTCGACTGAGCGGTTGACCGACTGAAAGCAACCACTCTCGGGTTGCTCCGGTCGACCGGGCGGTCGACCGGGCAGAGAGCCGTTGCTCTCTGGTTTAGGGCCCGGTCGACCGGGCTGTCGACCGGTAGTTGACAGCGGTCAAAAATCGACCGTTGGTCGGTCGACCGGAAGGTCAAAACTGGCCTTATTTGCTGCCAATGGCTAGTTTTGAAAAGAGGCTTTATATACCCCATTTGAGAGAGGTTTTCTCTAAGAATTTTTGAGCTAATATTTTTCTACTCTCTAGTGTTTTTACAGTAATCAAAAAGAAGTTTTGGGCTCTAAAGTTTACAATCTATTTGGTGTTTTTCTAGAGTTTGGAAAATCAAAGAAAAGTATTTTTAGGAAAAGTGTTTTTGATTCAACTTCTTTATCTTGATTTCAGTTTTTCCCAAGGATTTTCTTTGAGTATTTGTTTTCCATTCCTTTGGTTTTTCACACACTTGAGCTTCATTCTATCCTATCTATAGGATCTTTGTGTTTGTGAGAAAAAGACATTGGTTTGTGATCTTTTGATCACCAAGTTGTAAACCTTAATTATTGCTTAGCTTTGTGCCTTTCCCTCATAGTGTTGAGGAGGTTGTGCAATTGGGTTGTATCCCTAAAGTTGTGAGGTGATCCTTGTTTAGCTTTGTGCTTATCCCTCAAGTTGTGAGGTGATTGTTTTGTTGGCTTGGTGCTTTGCCTCTAGTGAGAGGTTGTGGTTGTAAAGAGAGGAGTTGGGTACTCCTAATTATTGTATTGCCCCAAATCTTCAGTAGAGGTTCCCTGTGTGGGAGTCCTGTGTGGACAAGCTAGTGGATATGAAATCCTTCTGGGTGAAGGCGGGGATGTAGAGCTGGGTGCTCGAATCTCGAAATAAATCTTGTTGTTTGTGCTTGATCCATTGACTCTTACTCTCTCTCTCTCTCTCTCTCTTTATATTGTGCCTTGCATCATTTAATTCATATTTATATGCTTGGCTTGTTTGTGTGTGCATCACCTGTGCTTAACCACGAGAGCTTCATATAGCGCCTCAACTCTTATTCAGAGGAATCAAGAGGAGTTAGTCCAGAGCCCTTCACCAAGAATTCGGCTACACTCGTTGGTTGCATTAAGTGTAATTGCAATTAGTTTTTAAATTTAGTTCATTAGATTAGCTTATCACCTATTCACCCCCCCTCTAGGTGATTTCAAGCTTAACATCTCTTCTATATATAGATTCATGTTGAGTGTGTTGGAACTTGCTTTTGATGAAGATATTTGTGAAGCCATATCATTTGGAGCTCTATCACAAGCCTATTCAAGAGTTCTTCATGATCAAAACTTCCCAAAGAGAGTTAATAATGATGTGTATTGTAATGGTTAATAGCATGTTAAAAGCCTTGACGCGCACACACATACATCATAGCCTATTAGTCGACTTATAGTCTTTGGTAGTCCACTTATACTTGGTATAGTCGACTTACACATTTCCCTAGTGGACTAGTCTTTTGTCCTAAAAGATCCCAACTCTATGTTTGTCTCTGTTAGTCGACTTAACAGGATACCTAGTCGACTAATAGACTTTTTTAGTTGACTTATTCTTTCCTCTAGTTGACTAATAGATGGCCTAGTCGACTTATAATATAGTTCTGGTCGACTTGGTTCAGTTTCCATAAACTTATCTTTTGAGTTTATCATGACCTAGTCGACTTGGTCTTTTCTATAGTCGACTAACCTTGAGAAATTTTCCTACCCTAGTCGACTAACCCATATCTCAAGTCGACTAATGGTAGTTTCTGACTGTTGGACAGTTTCTATTTTTCTGGTATTTCCTTCAACGTTATCCAACATTTAAACATTCAAAATGGTCCTAATAACTACCCTAACTAACCCCAGAATTCAGCTATAAATAGGGTTGTTATCTTAGGCTAAAAAACCAATTCAAATCAATAGTTTTCTGACCAAAAAACTCTGTCAAAATTCTGGTTCTCTGAAAACTGTTCCCACTTTTAGATTCTTCACCAATTCCTACTCTTTTGTGAAGATCTCTGAAAGTCATCCTATACTAGCCCTTGTCCACAATCACATACTGAATCAAGGCTTATAGGAAAGGTTGTAATCACTCAAAGGAAGCATTGTACAAGAGCGTCTTCTTGGTGTAGAAGAGAGGTTGTACGAGGTGGTTTGTTCTCTTGGTTGTAAGAGAAGTTGTACACATTTGGCAAAGAGGATTTGTCAAGTGGTGTGCAAGGTGTTGATTTTGGGTGTACAAAGTCAAGGATAAAAGAAAACTCAAGCGGGAGGCTTGGGGACTGGATGTAGGTCACGAGGACCGAACCAGGATAAATCTCTCGTGTTTGCAATTGTTATCTTTTCTGTGATTTATTTTTCCTTATTTGCAAGTACGTTTATTTCTTTATACTAATATTCTTGTGAGTGTTGACTTCGTATATTTTAGATCCACAATTGGCATCATCTCGGGACCAACATTTGGTATCAGAGCCAGAACAGCATTTGGTATCAGAGCCCTGCATACCTAGTCAACAATCTATAAGGATGGCAACGGAGTTCCCTTTGTCACAATTCAAAGGACATTCTACACAACGTCCACAGCTATTTGACGGATCCAACTACAACTATTGGAAGTGTAGAATGAAGATCTACTTCCAATCGCTCAATTACGATCTTTGAAACATTGTAGAAGCACCGTACACCAAACTGACTATCCATTACAACGCTTGGAGTGATGATCAAAAGAAGAATGCGAACCTTGATGCTAAAGTAATGAATGCTTTATTTTGTGCCTTAATCAAAGAAGAATTTAACCGTGTGTCAACAGCCACTTCTGCAAATCAAATATGACATACTCTTCAGGTAACACACAAATGTACAAATAAGGTTAAAGAATCTAAGGTTTGCGTTCTTGTCCACAGGTTTGAACTATTCAAAATGAAGGAGAATGAAACCATCTCAGAAATAGTTACAAGATTCACCGACATAACCAATTCCTTAGCATCCCTTGGAAAGGAATACACCCAAGTCAAAAAAATTCGCAAGATCCTTCGTGCACTCACTTCAGATTGGGAGAAGAAGACAACTGCAATTGAAGAAGCGAATAATCTCTCAACAATGTCATTAAAAAACCTTATTGGTAATCTAATGGCATATGAAGTTCAACTCGAAGAAAGAAAGAAGGATGAACAACAATCGCTCTCAAAGAAGAAAGAACTTGCCTTCCATGCATCCTCAGATACGGACAATTCAGATGACGATGAAGAGGAGATGGCAATGCTTTCAAGAAAATTCAGAAGATTCTTAAAGCAAGTAAAATTTAAATGTTTTAATTGCAATAAAACAGGTCATATGAAGAAGGATTGCCCTTTGCTCAAAAGTAAAGGTAAATTCAAGAGCAAAAAGTTCAGAAAGAAGAAAGACTACCAAGCATCATGGGAGAACAATGATTCCTCTTCCTCTGACGAAGAAGAAACCACTGAACATGCCAACATCTGTTACATGGCATTAGAAGAAGATGAGGTACAATATACTGAACTTTTAGATGCATTCCATGAATTATTCAATAATCTAAAGAATGAAAAAATGAAAAATATAGTTTTATTGAAGGAAAATGAAAAACTTTTCAAAGAAAATTCATGTTATGTTTCTCAAGTTTCTTCTATAAATTCTCAAAAAGATGATTTTGAAAAAGTGATATCATCATTAAAAAAGGATAATGAGAATTTTATAAAAGAAAATATTTTGCTTAAAAAGGAAACTGTGTCTTTAAATAAAAGAATTTCTATGTTAGATAAAGACATGTCAGTTTTCAAAATGAAATATGAAGAGATTTTGAAAAATGTGACTAAGTTTAATCAAAGAAAAGAAAAGTTGAATGATTTGTTATCATATCAGAAAATGTCACATAATTATTATGGTCTTGGATTTTTTTGAAAAATCTTCATATGTTAGTAATCTATATAATTCTTTTATGAAAAGAAAGTCTGATAATATTGCAAAAAGAATTAAGAATAAGTTTATATGGATTCTTAAAAACTTAAGCATTTTTGACAAAAATACTTATATTGCATCATACATACATGATATATGCAATTCATGCAATTATTTGTATACTAACAGGTGGAAACCAAATTTAAATTGGTTTGGTCTCCTAAAGGTTTATGCTTTACTCTTATGATTGGTACCATCTAACGTTTATCTTTCAGGTACCATATAAAAGTTTGATAAGGACAATACTGAAATCACCTAGAGGGGGTGAATAGGTGATAATGCTAATCTAGTGAACTTAATGCGAAATTTAAAAACTAATTGCAATTACACTAAATCAACCAACTAGTGATGCACACACTAACAAGCCAAGCATATAAATATGAATGATAATTATGAAATGATGCAAGGCACAATAGAGAGAGAGAGAGAGAGAGAGAGAGAGAGAGAGTAAGAGTCAATGGATCAAGCGCAAACAACAAGATTTGTTTCAAGATTCGAGCACCCAGCTCTACATCCCCGCCTTCACCCAGAAGGATTTCGAATCCACTAGCTTGTCCACAAAGGACTCCCACACAGGGAACCTCCACCGAGGATTTGGGGCAATACAATAACTAGGAGTACCCAACTCCTCTCTTTACAACCACAACCTCTCACTAGAGGCAAAGCACCAAGCCACCAAAACTATCACCTCACAACTTGAGGGATAAGCACAAAGCTACACAAGGATCACCTCACACCTTGAGGGATACAACCCAATTGCACAACCTCCTCTACGCAAGAGGGAAGGCACAAAGTCAAGCAAAGATAGGGTTTACAACTTGGTGATCAAAAGACCACAAACAATCTATTTTTCCCACAAACACAAAGACCCTATAGATAGGATAGAATGAAGCTCAAGTGTGGAAAGCAAAGTGTTTAAAACAAAGAAAAATCACTTGGCAAATCTCCACAAAGATATAGAATGATAGAACCAAACCAAATTCCCAAAAGACTAATTTTCTTTGAAATATTAAAACACTTTAAAACAATAAAGATTGATCTTTTTGGCACAAAGAAACTCTTTTCAAAACTTGTTTAAACACTAGAGAAAGCTCAGAAATTTAGCCCAAAAATTCTTGATGAAAACTGTCCACAAATGGGGTATTTATAGCCTCTTTAAAAATATAGCCGTTGGCAGCTAAAAATGCCAGAAATGAACTACCGGTCGACCGGCCGGTCGATCGGCCAACAGTCGATTTTTGACCGCTGGTAGCTACCGGTCGACCGCGCGGTCGACCGGCCCCAGAACCACAGAGCAACGGCACTCTGGCTAATCAACCGCCCGGTCGACCGGGAGCAACCCGAGATGGGTTGCTCTCAGTCGGTCGACCATGCGGTCGACCGGCTTAATGGGCAGCCAGCGTGCAAGTTCTTGTGCACGTCAGTCGATCGCTACGGTCGACCGGCTCTTGGTCCGGTCGACCGTGCGGTCGACCGACAGAGCGTGGCAGAAGCAGTTCTGGGCCAGAAAAACTTGTTCTTTTTAATTCTAAAAATTCCCATAAATCTTCTAAAAATTCACAAAAATAGTTTCATCATTTTACATTGATATATAAACTTGTGTTAAAATTTCAATACAAATTTCAAACATATTGAACCATTTTTGTGTCTAACAAATTTTATCAAAAACCAAAAACTGTATTTTACCAAACTTGGATTTTTCAATAGGAAATCTGATTTTTCCTAAAACTCATTTAAATACAAAAACATGATATTTAAACACATTTAGGCATGTTGCATATGGACATAAGTCCAATATACATGAAACATATACATATCATTGTTTTTGTCTTTATTTCCAAAAATATGTTTTGTTAAAATACCAAAACATAAAAACACATGAATAGGCATATCAAAATAAGTTTGTCTAACATATGAAGCATGTATGTATATAGAACATATCTAATATACATTTAGACCATTTAAACTTGTTTTGATCTACTATTCATGAAAACCAATGTCGGTTAAACCAAAAACCGAAAACCAATATCCAAACATAAAACGTGTGTGTATTGTGAACTTGAGCATATCAACTATCTAATTTTTACACGTGAATCTAAAACACAAACTAAACTAGGATACCTAAGTCTTCTTGACGAACGTCGTCTTCAAGCCGACTCGATCCAAAACGTGATCCACCGAGCTTGACTCCAACGAGTGCTATGTACGATCTTGATGCTCGGGCTCTGGAATCACCATGTGAAAGTTGATTATTTGGAAGTTTTCACCAACTAATATCTTGGTTAATGATCTGAAACTTAAACAACACAAGATTATTAGTAAACATAACTACATGAGTTAATCATCATCAAAACTAGAGTGGAAGGCCTCTGGGCCAACAATCTCCCCCTTTTTGATGATGACAAAACTCATGGAGTTATATATGCATGGATTAAAGTTAAGCTTCAAAGAAGCTCCCCCTTAACTCATGCATAACAAATAAACATAAATATATGTAATGAATGCTAAACATGAAAATGCATAGTCATGCATAAAACAATAAAACATTAAAACATGCTCTTGATACCAATTAAATATTTCAAATAATGCTCAAAGCACTTGATACCAATAATTAAACATAATAAAACATGCATACAAAAATATGCATATAAACTATAAACTCAAATTCTTCTCCCCCTGTTTGTCAATCATCAACAAAGGGATAAGAGTGAAAACAATAATGTTCTCCCCCTTTTTGTTCGAAACAAAGAATTAATAAAGGGGTGACATCAAACATGATACCAATTAAAAAAAAATGTCAATGAAGTGCATAATGATATCAATGGAAATGAGCATAAAAACATTTTAAGGAATGCCTATATCAAATGATACCAATTGAAATAAAGGTAAACGAGGCATTGAAACAAATCTCAATTAAGCATTTTTATATGAAAATATATTCCAATTGAAAACAAAAAAATCTTGATACCAATTGATAAGTAAACAAATAACATACCAATTGTAAGAAAATAATCTTTATACCAATTGAAATTAAACATTACAAATTTTAAATTCCTAAACATAAATCTTGATACCAATTGTAAATATTTTTCATTTTGAACATATGATACCAAATTAAAATCAATATTTTCAATCATAAAGTATGGGAGAGGAAATCAAATACCGATTGAAAGATGAAATACGAGTTTTTCTCCCCCTTTATGAAATACCAAATAAAACAATGAATAAGCTTGTGTATGGATACCAATTGAGAACAAGTCAATTGAAACAAAATTAAAACTCAAGCTTTATCATGATCAAAATTTGTGCTCTAAGATATATGAATATAATAAGAACAAATAAAACACATATATATATGAAAAATTTGATACCAATCGAAATTGATACTCTTTGAAGTGCAAGCATACATATACAAAAAAATATATGAGTATAGAAGAAATGTCAATATTGATACCAATTGAAAGAATCCAATGATACCAATTGAAACAACAATAATATCAAGTGTATACTCATATACCTACCACCCAACTCATGCTCATGTTTAAAAGATTTTCAATATAAAGCATACATAGGCATGGTCTCCCAACCAACCGCCCGTTGAAGGTAGGGTTTTCAAAAATAGATTTGAAAATATAGTTTGTTTGAAAAACTCTACCGAAATGAAGAATATCGCAACTAGTTAAATGAAAAACTTGTTAACTAGTACGAAATCCTTCAAGCAAGGAATAAAATAAAAATTATATTCCATGAAGGACATGTAGATCACATGATCACCAAACACTCAAAGTCCATAAAGCCCATATCAAACTTATGAAAACAAAATCATGAGAAAACATCGAATAAGGTGAGTGTACAAGTGTAATGTGAAACACATCAACATGAAAATATTCAATTAAGCTCAATTTAAATTCCTTTAAACATGAAACATGAAAATCTAAAATTTTTCAATAAAAAAAAATATACTTCAAGGCATATGTATATTTTGTCAACACAAAAAGTATACATACATATCCCTAAACACAATTGAGTCTATATATAAAGATTTACATGAAAAGCAAATGACTCAAGGGGTATACATGTATATCTTAAAGTTTGGCAAAATAGACATATACGTGAAGTGAAAACACAAGATCATAAAACATATCCAAAATGGGGAATACAAGTTAGAATGCATGAATCATCAAAACTAGACTATACTAGCACATCTAATGGGTACAAAAGAGCGTTCAAGCACAAATATATATTGATCTATTTGTGGCCCACTATATGTACAAGTATATATCCTAATTTTAATGAAAACTAATCATCTAAACATGTAATCAAATCATGAAGCATAAAACGATACATAAATCAACATGAAAACATGATCATTATGTAAATCCTCATGCTATTAGAGCTATGATATACATAATAGCTAAACAATGGTGAGAACACAAAAATAAATGGTCCATATTAAACATAGGTGATCTCAAAAGCTATACATGCATGTCAATGGTCTAATAATCATGGCATTTAACATACTAATTAAAACATGAATCATCAAAACAAAAATCATAAACATCCATATGATCATTATGTATATGCATATGCATTAGATCTAGGATATACATATTAGTTTAAAATAAGGTGAGAACACTAAATATAGATCCATATAAAATACGGGTGTCTCAAATAACTAAACATATATATCACTATTCTAATAAATATGGCATAAGCATAATGAACAATAAAACATGACATGCTATAAATTAACGACATGAAAAGCATGCAAATATAAACGGGAGTTAGAGATTGATACCAAAACCGATGAAGGCACCTCTCTAGTTCTCCAAACCATGGTGGTCCTCTCCACCAAACTCCCCTTGAAAGTAATGCATCCAAATTTTTTCTTTAAGCACGGAACGCATCCACTTCAAGGTAGCGCCACTCTCACGTGATGCAATAGCCCACACCTACATCAAATACCATAGGGGTGGTCTTTGGTACCCATTTTCTTTTGGGTCCATAGGGGTTAGTACCTTTCCTAACCCAAACAAAATTATTTGCTAAATTTTCATCATGTATACGATCATAGCAAAATCTAGCAAGGTGGCCCTTACGTCCACAATGTGTATAAGTGTACACATGAGCATACATAGTGTTATGATTATGTCCGTGAGGAGCATGTGTATGCCGTGTAGGGTGTGCATGCAAGAATTGAACTTGTTTCTTTCGAACCAAGGATTCCAAGCGTGTATGGTTCATGGCACAATGGCTCAAAGTGGAGCCCAAACAATCAACACTTTTCTTCAAAATATTTATGTCATTTTCAATACTTGAAGATAAAGTGGAGCATGCAATAGGTATGCTAGATGAAGAAGCTACACTAGTATGACAAACATGACTATCTATATCATTTTTAAAGATTTATTTTTATTTAAAACTAAGTCCAATTCTTTTGAAATAAAATCAATTTCATTTTTCAAAGAATGGTTATCTTTTAAAATAAAATCCAAATTTGAAGATAAAACCTCATTGTTTTTCAAAACATTATCACAATCATTTTTGCTTTTCAAAAATTCATTTTCCTTTAGGGCAAGGCCTAGTTGAGATTTAAGTGAGTCACGTTCACTAGCAATCTCTTCCTTCTCTTACAAAATCAATTCAAAATTTGAACACAAATCCTTAATTTCTTCTTTTAGTTCAAAATTCTTCTTTTTCAAAAGATCATGTTTTTCCAAAAACTTTTCAAGCTTTGTAGCAAGTTCTACATTTAAGGTTTGTACTTCTAAACACCCATAGCAATAAGAACTAGAGCAATCATCTAGTTGAGATTCCGATTGTACCTCAAGGGAGTCAGTCCCTTGGACCACGAGGCAATGCTCATCGAACTTGTCTCTCCTAGATCTCCTCATCTTGTCAATAATCTTTGGTAGCTCGGGAGAAGTCAAAATGCTCCAAACTGCAAAGCCGAATCATAGTGAGAAAACACATGTAAGAGATTTTTATCAAGTGATGCTCTAAGTGTCTTAATGGCTAGTGCATTGGCCTTTTTATGCTTGCTATCATTGGGGTAGGATTCTTTAGTAGTGGCTTGATAAACTTTATGTCCTAGGGTTTTCAAATGACAACTCATTTTGGCCTTCCAAATGTCAAGTCTAGAAATATCAAACACATGAGGGCTATCCATGAGTGCAAACTAAATGTGTGCAAATGAAAATGCAAATGAAGATTAGCAAACCAAGATCTCACACCTAGGTGGTTAAACCTAAATATCAGGAGCATAGGCTCTGATACCAATTGAAATCACATAGAAGGGGGTGAATAGGTGATAATGTTAATCTAGTGAACTTAATGCGAAATTTAAAAACTAATTGCAATTACACTAAATCAACCAACTAGTGATGCACACACTAACAAGCCAAGCATATAAATATGAATGATAATTATGAAATGATGCAAGGCACAATAAAGAGAGAGAGAGAGAGAGTAAGAGTCAATGGATCAAGCGCAAACAAAAAGATTTATTTTGAGGTTCGAGCACCCAGCTCTACATCCCCGCCTTCACCTAGAAGGATTTCGAATCCACTAGCTTGTCCACAAAGGACTCCCACACAGGGAATCTCCACCGAGGATTTGGGGCAATAAAATAACTAGGAGTACCCAACTCCTCTCTTTACAACCACAACCTCTCACTAGAGGCAAAGCACCAAGCCAACCAAAACTGTCACCTTACAACTTGAGGGATAAGCACAAAGCTACACAAGGATCACCTCACACCTTGAGGGATACAACCTAATTGCACAACCTCCTCTACACAAGAGGGAAAGGCACAAAGCCAAGCAAAGATAGGGTTTACAACTTAGTGATCAAAAGACCACAAACAATCTCTTTTTCCCACAAACACAAAAACCTATAGATAGGATAGAATGAAGCCCAAGTGTGGAAAGCAAAGTGTTTAAAACAAAGAAAAATCACTTGGGAAATCTCCACAAAGATATAGAATGATAGAACCAAACCAAATTCCCAAAAGACTAATTTTCTTTGAAATATTAAAACACTTTAAAACAATAAAGATTGATCTTTTTGGCACAAAGAAACTCTTTTCAAAACTTGTTTAAACACTAGAGAAAGCTCAGAAATTTAGCCCAAAAATTCTTGATGAAAACTGTCCATAAATGGGGTATTTATAGCCTCTTTAAAAATATAGCCGTTGGCAGCTAAAAATGCCAGAAATGAACTACTGGTCGACCGGCCGGTCGACCGGCCAACGGTCAATTTTTGACCACTGGCAGCTACCGGTCGACCGCCCGATCGACCGGCCCCAGAACCAGAGAGCAACGGCTCTCTGGCCGGTCGACCGCCCGGTCGACCGGGAGCAACCCGAGAGTGGGTTGCTCTCAGTCGGTCGACCGTGCGGTCGACCGGCTTAATGGGCAGCCAGCGTGCACGTTCTTGTGCACGTCGGTCGACCGCTACGGTCGACCAGCTCTTAGTCCGGTCGACCGTGCGGTCGACCGACAGAGCCTGGCAGAAGCAGTTCTGGGCCAAAAAAACTTGTTCTTTTTAATTCTAAAAATTCCCATAAATCTTCTAAAAATCCACAAAAATAGTTTCATCATTTTACATTGATATATAAACTTGTGTTAAAAATTTCAACACAAATTTCAAGTATATTGAACCATTTTTGTGTCTAACAAATTTTATCAAAAACTAAAAACTGTATTTTACCAAACTTGGATTTTTCAATAGGAAATTTGATTTTTCCTAAAACTCATTTAAATACAAAAATATGATATTTAAACACATTTAAGCATGTTGCATATGGACATAAGTCCAATATACATGAAACATATACATATCATTATTTTTGTCTTTATTTCCAAAATATGTTTTGTTAAAGTACCAAAACATAAAAACACATGAATAGGCATATCAAAATAAGTTTGTCTAACATATGAAGCATGTATGTATATAGAATATATCTAATATACATTTAAACCATTTAAACTTGTTTTGATCTACTATTCATGAAAACCAATGTCGGTTAAACCAAAACCAAAAACCAAAAACCAATATCCAAACATAAAATGTGTGTGTTTTGTGAACTTGAGCATATCAACTATCTAATCTTTACACATGGATCTAAAACACAAACTAAACTAGAATACCTAAGTCTTCTTGACGAACGCCGTCTTCAAGCCGACTCGATCCAAAACGTGATCCACCGAGCTTGACTCCAACGAGTGCTATGTATGATCTTGATGCTCGGGCTCTGGAATCACCATGTGAAAGTTGATTATTTGGAAGCTTTCACCAACTAATATCTTGGTTAATGATCTGAAACTTAAACAACACAAGATTATTAGTAAACATAACTACATGAGTTAATCATCATCAAAACTAGAGTGGAAGGCCTCTGGGCCAACAAATACTTCAAATATTTATCATATATATACATGTTATGATATATTTGTTGCAGGGGGAACACAAGTGTTTCTATATCTGTTATAACCTATTTTCTGCAGGGGGAGAAAATATAACTTATTTTCTGCAGGGGGAGCATTCGTGCACACAAAGTGTCATCATCAAAAACGGGGAGAATGTTGGAACTTGCTTTTGATGAAGACATTTGTGAAGCCATATCATTTGGAGCTCTATCACAAGCCTATTCAAGAGTTCTTCATGATTAAGACTTCCCAAAGAGAGTTGATAATGATGTGTATTGTAATGGTTAATAGCATGTTAAAAGCCTTGACACACACACACACACATCATAGCCTATTAGTCGACTTATAGTCTTTGGTAGTCGACTTATACTTGGTATAGTCGACTTACGCATTTCCCTAGTCGACTAGCCTTTTGTCCTAAAAGATCCCAACTCTATGTTTGTCTCTGTTAGTCGACTTAATAGGATACCTAGTTGACTAATAGACTTTTCTAGTCAGCTTATTCTTTCCTCTAGTCGACTAATAGATGGCCTAGTCGACTTATAATATAGTTCTGGTCGACTTGGTTTAGTTTCCAGAAACTTGTCTTTTGAGTTTATCATGACCTAGTCGACTTGGTCTTTTCTATAGTCGACTTACCTTGAGAAATTTGCCTACCCTAGTCGACTAACCCATATCTCAAGTCGACTAATGGCAGTTTTTGACTGTTGGACAGTTTCTATTTTTCTGGTATTTCCTTCAACATTATCCAACGTTTAAACATTCAAAATGGTCCTAATAACTATCCTAACTAACCCTAGAGTTCAGCTATAAATAGGGTTGTTATCTTAGGCTAAAATACCAATTCAAATCAATAGTTTTCTGACAAAAAACTCTGCCAAAATTCTGGTTCTCTGAAAATTGTTCCCACTTTCAGATTCTTCACCAATTCCTACTCTTTTGTGAAGATCTCTGAAAGTCATCCTATACTAGCCCTTGTCCACAATCACATATTGAATCAAGGCTTATAGGAAAGGTTGTAATCACTCAAAGGAAGCACTGTACAAGAGTGTCTTCTTGGTGTAAAAGAGAGGTTGTATGAGGTGGTTTGTTCTCTTAGTTGTAAGAGAAGTTGTACACATTTGGCAAAGGGGATTTGTCAAGTGGTGTGTAAGGTATTGATTTTGGGTGTACAAAGTCAAGGATAAAGGAAAATCTCAAGCGGGAGGTTTGGGGACTGGATGTAGGTCACGAGGACCGAACCAGGATAAATCTCTGGTGTTTGCGATTGTTATCTTTTCTGTGATTTGTTTTCCCTTATTTGCAAGTACGTTTATTTCTTTATACTAATATTCTTGTGAGTGTTGACTTCGTATATTTTAGATCCACAATTGGCATCATCTCGGGACCAACATTTGGTATCAGAGCCAGAACAACAGAGTGTATCTTATATTTAGAAGCTTGACATCTCTTCTTTTTGTGGTACGCGTGTGTAGGGAGAGTTTAACATCTCCGCTTATGTATTGTATATTATGCTTTATGTAAGTTAGGGTCTTGTCATCCCTTCTTCATGTAATGCATGTATGCAGGGGGAGCTAACTTCACGTCTCTCTTTTTCATGAATGTATATCGTATGTATCTTTATTGTTTGATTTATTTTCGCCCCTTTGTTGATGAATTGACAAAAAGGGGAAGAAGTATTTGATGAGTTTATATATGCATGTTTATTTCATTTCATTGTTTTATACAAAAAGAGGGAGAAGGATTTTGAGAGTTTTATTTATGCATATATGTTTTGTTTATACAAAAAGGGGAGAAGAATTTGATGAGTTAATGCATGTTTATCTCCTTGTTTATGCATACATTTTTGTTTAGTTTATGCACTTCGTTGAATATCTATTTGTTTATTGTTATGCATGAGTTAAGGGGGAGCTTCTATGAAGCTTAACTTTAATCCATGCATATATAACTCCATGAGTTTTGACATCATCAAGAAGGGGGAGATTGTTGGCCCGAAGACCCATCGCTCTAGTTTTGATGATGATTAACTCATGTAGTTATAGTACTAATGATCTTGTGTTTAATTAGTCTCAGATATATGATCAAGATCTTAGTTGGTGTTTAGCTTCAACAAAGGATTTAAAGTCAAATTTTGAGCTAGCACATGTTGATTCAAGAGCTCGTGCATCAGGATCGCATCAAGTACTCAAGAGGAGTTTAGCTCATTGGATCAAGATTTGGATCAAGTCAAGAAGGAGAAGAAGATTTTCAAGAGAAGATTTTCAGAAGACTTGTGCCTAGGTTTGTAAGTGTACCGTTTTGGTTTTTAAGCTTCAAAATATACATGTGTTTTGTCAAAACTATTTTAGAGCTTATTGTCATAAACATAGATATTTCATCTCATATGTGTAGTGGATCATATCCATACACACTAAGCTTCAAAAATGTTTAAAATATCTTATTTTTGTATTTGGATAAGTTTTGAAAAAATTGTTTTTCAAATTTGAAATGGTTTTTCAAAAATACAGATTTTTGTTTAAAGCCAAAATTTCTATTTTACAAAAATATTCAAAATATTTGTAATATGTTTTGATTTTTAATCAAACATATTTGTATATCATAGTATGTTAATGAACTTATTTTTATGAAATTTATGAGAATTTATGGGATCTTATTGAAGGTAAAAAGACCAAGTTTTAATCCCTAAAAGATGCTGCAGGTCGACCAGACGGTCAACCAAGATAGAAGTCGGTCAACCGGTCTGGTCAACCGATGTGCACAAACGTGCACAGCCAATTTGGCTTGAGCCAGAGAGCTCTGCTCTCTGAATCTGGCCCCGGTCGACCAGGCGGTCGACCGGCAGAGAGCACTGCTCTCTGTATCCAGGCCTCGGTGGACCGGGTGGTCGACCGGTGGTACAACGGTCAGAAATCTGACCATTGGCCGGCCATCCGGGCGGTCGACCGACAGCAGGGTTTCCTGCTGTGTTGGCCTCCAACGGTCATATTTTGGGAGCCTATAAATTGGGGTTACCTTGGACTATTTTCTATAAGATTTTAAGTGAATATTCAAGCTAGTTTTTCCTACTTATCTAAGTGTTTATCTCCACTTATTTTAGAGCCAAATACTTTCATATCAAAAGTAGAATTTTCAAGAGTGTTTGGCAAAAGAGATTTCATGAGTTTTTCACCACAAATCTATCTAGTTTTTCTCACACATACTTGATCTTTTCATTGCCATATCTATCCTATAGGAGAGTTGTTGTGAGAATGTTTTTTAGGTGATCAAAGTGTTTAGATCACCAAGTGTTCTATCTTGTATTTGAGGAGGCGAACTTGTGATTTCATGTTGTTTCGAGTTCTTGTGGGTGCTCGGTGTAGAGGTGCGGCATTGACAAGCTAGTGTGGTTGCGTGTGTTGTTCTTGTGGGAACAAGAGAGGGACTAGTGAGTCCAAGAGTTCTAGTGCGAACTCCTTGTAGGTGTTGCGGCACTGAGTGATCTGGTGGGATCGATTCTAGTAGAAATCCTTCATAGTGTTGACGGCGGGGACGTAGTGAAAGGGTGCTCGAACCTCGAAACAAATCTTCCGTATTTGCGATTACTCTCTCTATCTCTCACTTGTGTTTATATCTTGCATGCTTACTTTGCTTATCTATTTATATGCTTGATATATCTTGTGCTTAAATTGATATATGCTTGGGATTGTTTGCTCACACTTGTATTCAACCAAGAGAGTCATAGCGGCACCTCAACTCTTATCTAGAGGAATCTTGAGGAAATAGTCTAGAGCCCTTCACGGGGAATTCGGCTACACTCTTGTGTTATACTTGGTATGTTTAGCATAATAGGTTTTAGTCTGCTTAAATAGTTTTAATTCTGTATTATTCATCATTAGATTAGCTACTCACCTATTCACCCCCTCTAGGTGACCTACACACGTGTGTGTTAATAATTCTTCAATGTTTTAAAGAATGAAAAGAAAAGAAAATAAAGAATGAAAAGAGAAGTAAGGTGAAACACAAAGAAGTTGGAAACATAGAAAAGAATATATTTGTGATTTTTGATAGTTTTTCTAAAATAAAGTGAAAAGAAAAAAACTCATGGCTACTAACTACTAATGGCTCCACTAACTATGCTAACCTCTTAGTGATAGTTGTCTAACATGTATCCTTGGCCATCACTCATCCTTAGTTCAAGAGTGTTTTAAAGTATGACCCATACGATAACTTTCACATCCAAACTCAACAAAACAAGTGCAAGCTACACTTAAGCCATCAAAACTAAATAATAGCAAGCATGGAATAAAGTAATGTTAGTTTCTTGGAGAGTTAGAATGTTAAAGTATTAGAATCCATCATCATGAGCCACTAATGGCTCTTGCAAGAGCAAAGCCAAGTAGAGGCTATTAGATTCATGTGGATTATCATGTAAGAAGTTAGCAAGTTAGTAGTTAGTTGCCATGAGAGAAAATTAACTAAACATGTAAAAGGAGTTAAAGAGAAGAAAAAAAGAGAGGTAAAAAAAGAACCTTTCATAGAATGTCGCCTTTAATTACAAGCACTCTTACTTTCCAACCATGTACCACTCTCTCTCCTATTATAAGATGTACAAGAAATAAAAAATACAAAGAGGAAGAAGAAGAAGAACTAACCTAAACTACCCTACACTATAACATGAAGAAGAAAACTACCCTAACTCTCTGGATATCTCCCTATAAACACCAATGGAGGGTATTTATAGGCACCAGGAGAACAGGGGCCAGGGGGACATACCCTAGCCCAAAGCGCTAGCGCGGTGCGTGTAGCGCCGCCTACTGCGCGCTGCTGCGTCGGTCCCCTGTTGGCTGCATGTCTTAGTTTCTGATTTTGGGTCCTTGATTTTGACAGAATGACCCTCCTAGGTCAATGGCTATCTCTATAGGCCTTTAATCACCCATTAAATGGTGATTTGGGGTCTTCTTCTTCATTTCCACACCATGGACCTAAAATCACAAAAGAAGACAATATATTAGCAGTATTTATTATAAAATGAATGTGAAGATGTGATATGTATATGCAATTTTAGAGACTAATCATGGACAAGCTGATGACAAATTTCTGCCCATCCTCAAGGGATAAAGTATTAATTCGAGCCTTACTGGTCCAGTGAAGAAGACGGTAAGCCAAGTATTGTCATTGAAAAGGCCTAAACAGGCCTATGAGCCTAAGTCAGTTCAACACTAACCTTCACATGAACCCCAGGGAATAGCTTTGTTTTGAAGCTTTACAGCCTTATTAAAGGGCTAAGTTTTTAGCTTCGCATGAAGCTCTTCAGAGCTTCTCAAAAAGCTAATTCTACCTTCACCTGAAGCTAAATTCAGCTTCGTCTGAAGCTAATTCTAGCTTTGCAAAAGCTTTCTTATGGTTTCGAATGAAGCTCTTTAGAGCTCCAAAGAGAGCTAACTTATAGCTTCGCTTGAAACTTCGTGATGGCTTCGCATGAAGCTATTCATACCTCCACAGAGTGCTAACTTATAGCTTCGTCTGAAGCTAATTCCAGTTTCACCTGAAGCATTGTAATAGCTTCGCTTGAAGCTTCACTCGCCCTACTAGAGGGCTTACCAGGTCAATAGTTGACCAAGTCATTAGTAGGTTAACCCAACTACTTTACTGGGGTTAATGCCACTTTAAGACGACGGTTACACCTGCTCACTTCGTCCCATATAAAGTGGAGACATCCGGGTCAAGCGGCCATTGAATAGGCTTGCGCGAACCTATCTAGCTTCGTGCGAGGCCTACATTTAGCTTCGCATGAAGCTTTATAGTCCTGCGTGAAGCTAACAATAGCCTTAGGGGTGAGGCTAACAGACTGTTACCAGTCTTCCTGGATTTTAAGGGCAGTTACACCCCTGAGAGCCTATAAATAGCTCATTCTTGGGATAAGCTCAGGGCAGAGATTTTTGGCTAAGAATAGAAGGCTGGAAAAGGAGAAGGCATTGAGGCGGCACTTTGGAAAATCAAAAGATTTACTCTCTCACAAGAATTCAGAGAATTCTCTAATCCTACAAGAATAAATTTAGGGTGCTAAAACTTTAAGATCTTCCTCTCTCAAGGAATCTTCAGAACCAGGCGAGAAGGAATTTCTTACAACTCGATCGATCACATCGTCAATGGAATAAAGTGGTCGCGCGCTGATCAGACTTCCACCCGCACACTTCTCTATAACTTAGAAGAAAGTTTCTTTTAATTTTCATTTATTACTTGTAATTTCTCTTCAAAAATTTTATAAGTTTTCCCACATTAAAATCAATGGAAAACAGTGCATTACAAATTCCAAAAGGCGTCCTCCTATAAGCAAAAGTATCGTATAGGCAAGTAAAGTAGTTTTCTCTTGGTCTTTCGGTGCTATGGCAATTTAGTTGTATCCTGAATATCCATCTAAGAAACAATAATAAGCATGGCCCGAAAGTCTCTCTAGAATTTGATCAATAAAAGGTAATGCAAAGTGATCCTTACGAGTTGCCTTATTAAGTTTCCTATAATCCATACACACTCTCCACCCCGTTGTTGTCCTATTGGGAATAACTAGTTATTATCATTTTTAACCACTGTTATGTCTCTTTTCTATAGTACTACTTGAACTGGACTAACCTAACTACTATCTGAAATAGCATAGGTCATACCTGAATTAAAAAATTTCAGTACTTCCTTTCTTACTACTTCCTTTATTAGTGGATTCAAATGACAAATCGGTTGGACTGCCAACTTGTACCTCTCCTCCATCAGAATTATATGCATGCAAAGTGAGGGGCTTATACTTTGATATCAGCAATCATCCATCCTAATGCCATTTTATAATCTCATAATACTCAAAACAACTTTGTTTCCTCCTCATCTGTTAAGGAAGAAGAAATAATTACTAACAGTGTAGAGTTTGTGCCTAAATATGCATACCTTAGGTGTGAAGGCAATGGCTTGAGCTCGAGCTCGAGCTTGGGGGATTCCTGTATGGATGGGGTAAATATGATGAACTCTTGCCAAGCTCTTCAATTGGATGCTTTCAATAATTAGGCAATGGTGTTGTAGCCTCCAAATAGTTCGCGCATTCTCTTCTTTCAAAGTTTGATTCAGTGATGAAATTAGAGTGGATGATGCAAGCTTCTAGAGGTAACTTTGGGTTTTCTTCCATAAATTTCTCAATTGTTAGCTTGTCCACTATATCAAGGTGGTAGCACTTGTCATTGTTGTTGGGATACTTTATAGCTTCAAACTTATTGAATGTAACTTCTTCGTCCTGCACATGAAAAGTCAATTTACCCTGTTGGACATTAATCAATGCTTTACCAGTTGCAAGAAAGGACAACTTAAAATAAGAGTACTTCCCTATCCTCATCCATCTCGAGTATGATGAACTCTGTAGGAAAGTAGAGCTTGTCTACTTTTACAAGCACATCCTGAATCACTACTTGTAGGTGTTTGATACATCTGTCCACCAGTTGAAGTGACACACTAATTGGTTTTCGCTCTTAGTCCCAAGGTTCTAAAAACAGAAAGAGGCATTAAATTAATGCTGGCACCGAGATCACATAAAGTTTTATCAAAATAAGAGTTTCCTATAGTGCAAGGTATGGTAAAACTCTCTGGATCCTTTAGTTTAGAAGATAGCTTATTTTGTAGGATTGCACTACACTCCTCGTTTAGCATCACTATTTCAAAATCCTCAAGCTTCCTTTTATTCCACAAAATATTCTTCATGAACTTGGCATATTTTGACATCGTGCTAATGCCTCTACAAAAGGAACTTTAGTATGCAATTTTTTAAATATATTCAAAAAAAGAACAAACTACTTATCTGTGTTGTTTTACCTTTGCCTCCGAGAAAATGAAAGTGGGAGAACATGTGGTTTGACTATGGGCATCTCTGCAGAAGTTCTCAGCTCCTTTGGATCACAAGGAGTTCGATCGTCTAGCTGAACTTTCTTCTTTGATCTGGCAGAAATTTTTCTGCCCTTCTTCATCTATTCTAGTGTTCTTGTGATTGTCTTCTTCTGCTCTGGAGTCCTGGTTCTGCTCAGTGTTCGGTCCCTTCTTAACGTGATCGCCTTCACATGCTCATAGGATTCATCTCGGTATTGCTGGGAAACGACCCTTGTTGTCTGTTGGTGAGTAGATTTAAAATCTGTCCCATCTATACTTCCTAGTTATGGATTGCAACTGCTTGAATCTTGAAGTTCGTGTCCATAGAGGTTATGAAAGATTGGGTGCTCACCGCAAGTTGTTGCATCATTTCTTCTATGCTTGGCTTCTTTTCTTGTGGCGGTGGGCATTGTTGCTATTGAAAGTTATTCAGTATCATGGAATTGTTGTTTCCACCCCACCTGAGATTTGGGTGGTTCCTCCATGCGGGTGTGTACGTGTTAGAGTCAGAGTTGTTGTTGGTCCTTGTATAATTGTTCACATAGTTGGTTTATTCATTTTGAGAAAATGAAAAGTTGCCAACTTGACCAACATTGCTAGCTTGTACCCCTCCACATGTATCACAAGAAGAGTTTCGAGTTTAGCTTACGCTTACATTGGAGGCATCGAGTCTCTTTGTCAATAATGCAAGATGCACATGAATTGCTGAGATGGCGTCTAGCTTATGTACGCCTGCAACCTTCTTTGCTATCACCCTTTTAGATTGCCACTGGTAACTGTTGAATGCCATCTCTTTTAAAAGCTTATATACTTCATCTCTCACCTTACCCATGAGAGCTCCTCTCGCGGCTGCATCAATAATCATCTTAGATTTTGGAGTCAATTTATTGTAAAAGAATTGAATCGCCAACCAAGTGGGAAGTCCATGATGTGAGACATTCCTAATCAACCCTTATACCTTTCCCATGCTTCAAAAATACTTTCAGATTTAAGTTTAGAAAAGGTAGTAAAATCACCTTAGAGTTTTGCCAATTTTGATGGGGGAAATATTTGGTAAGGAATTATTCACCATCTCATCCCCTGGAGCAATCGGATTCTTTGGCAAAGAGTTGAACCACGTTCTTGTTTTGTCCTTCAGAGAGAGAGGAAAAGTTTCAGTTTGATTACCTTCTTTGACACGCCATTGATCTTTGTGTGTGACAAATCTCGAGGAAACTTGCTATGTGTTCATTCGATCATCATTTGGAAGGCCTCCAAATTAGCAGGTATGTTGCACCATCTGAGGTAATCCTGGCTTGAGCTCGAAGTTGTTTGCTTGAATTGTTGTGAGATGATGCATGGAATAGCCTCTGTCAGGAGGGAACATCATAATCCCACAGTGTTTTTCCTTTGTCGTGTCTGCCATAGCTGTCTGCCATCGCAGTTTCTCAGTCTTTTTTCCTTTAGCAAGTGTCAAAAGGTCCTATCTATCTTTGGATCAGGCTCTAATAGTTTTGAACTCCTGGATATTTGCATGAAATGGTCAGGAAGCAGTTCTTGGAAGATTAACCTCTACTTCGATCAAAGGTCAGCTGCCTGGCCGAAATTTTAGTTTCTCAGTCAAATTCTTTTTTCGATTGAGGTTTAAGTTTCTGTAGGTTGAAGAAAAGAGAATCAAGATGTAATATTTGCACACAAAATTTAAATTAAACCTAATATTACATATCATTGATATTGATAAAAATAACAATCCCCAGCAACGACGCCAAAAACTTGATGTGCTAATTGGCATGTGTACCAATTGTATGCAATTAATAATGTGAGAATAGAGTATCAAACCCACAGGGATTGTGTGTAACAAGTCCAACTAATCGTTCCTAGTTTTATTTAAGAAGATTGATTTGTTTGTTGAAATTGAGTAAAACAAAATTGCTTAAAATTAAAGCAAATTACGTGTATGGGAAAAAAGCTAGGAAATGATTTCGGTAGATAAAATTGGATAAAAATAAGTGTTAGTGTTAGCAATTCATCTACACATGTTAACAATCGAAGGTCCCTATTTTAACTAATATTCTCTCTCGAGCAATATTAATTCTAACCTCTAATGTAAGAACCTACAATCTCTCGATTTAGTAGATTTACAAGTTAGAGAAAACATTAAGCTTGGTAGATCCTTTTATAATATTGTACAACTTTTACGTCTCAACTTATCAAGTTGTGGTTCCTAATTCTATGATACTTATACTAATTATCCCTTCTTTGTCTCCAATTTAGTCATCTAAACAACTATGGCCATCAATTATTAACATAATAAACGAAATTAAGAACTTAACATGGTTGTAGAATCATAATACTAACCCTAAGCACTAATCTATATCATGATAATATCTACCTACATTAATGTCCTAACTAGAGAAAATTAGTTCATAATTATAAAAGTATAAGGTCAGAAATAAATAGAAGAATTCATCATGCAAAATAACTTAGAAAAGAAAAGGGGAAGAAAGAACCAATGTAGATATTCCTAAGAGTTGTCTCCTTGATGTTTTTCTTCTCCAAGTTCAGAAACTCAGTTTTAGAAAGCGGAAAATAAACTTTATTTATGAAAATCTAAATCCAAGAGAGAGATTAATAACAAGAGACTTGACATTCTTTTATAAACAATAGAGACGTCCAAAGACCTAATAGAATTACAAAATCCTCTCCTAATTCGACATAAAATCCCAAAAAATTACATCACCAGTTTCTAAAATAGTTTGACTGCTCAGCCGAGATTCTCGGCTTCTCGGATAAATACTGTGTCGCTTGATTGACTCTTTCTCTGTTCCACAATCGATCTGTGAACTGGTAACCTTTGACTGGTCTTCGGCTGCTTAGCCCTGGTGAACAGCTGCTTAGACGTTTGAGTCCAGCTTTTAAGCTTCGGCTTTTTGCAGTGGTTTCTTCTCCTCAGGTAGACTTTGTTAGTATATGCAGTTTTTCCACTGAGTCTCTGGTTTTATATCTGTCTCTCTGTAAAAGTCTCATGATATATCGATAATCTGCTTTTTTCTCTCTTTTGTATAAAGCATGCTCTTGACCTAATATCTGTAAAACATAAACAAAAATACCCATGAATAATTAAATGTGGCAAATAATAGGCATAAAAGTGGTATAAAATATATGTATAAATCACAAACATCAATTTTCCTACACATTTTGTTACTTCGTTGAGAGCTTGAATCCACACTCAAGATCTCCTCCCTTTCTCAAATCCTTCCTCAAAATGCTTCGTCGAACGGAAATAGCCCCACGAAGGAAAAGCGCATCTCTGGCCACCACCACTGCAACATTAAAAGGCAAGCCAATGACTGTTGGGGGTGATCGGAGGTTAAACCGTGCACGAGAACATGTATTTTTAAATCAGTATTTTTAGTATGGTGCTTTGGCTTTCTCGATACTTCCGTTATAGCATATATGCTATATGAGTCGAATCTATAAGGACGAAAGGTGATAGAAGCATTAACAGTTTGGTTTCACATTGGTTGTTAACTAGTTCTTCTTTGTTAAAGAAAGAGAAAAAAAAGAAAACAAGACTAGAAGTGATAGGTGGAGAAGGTAATGAAACCAGTGATGTGAAAACAATAGAAAAAGTTATTTTGGAATCGGTAAAATAAAACAAGAAAATAGAAATATAATGTAAAGTGAAGTGAAACACGAAGTGAGAGTGTGGTAGAGTGGTTTGGAAAATGAAAAAGAGAAAAACTTGTGGTGAAGAAGATGAAAACAATAATGAACTACGAAGGTAATGAAAATACCGATAAGAAAAAAATAAAAGAGTTTTGAAATTGGTTTTGAAAAAAAGATAAAAAAAGATAAAAATTCATCGCTACTAACTACTAAGTGCTCCACTAATCATGCAGACCTCTTAGTGATAGTTGCTTCACATGGTCCTTGGCCATCAATAATCCTTGGCTTCTTTAAGAGACATTACAAAGCATGGCACATGAATGGTTCTTCACATTCAAACTTGCATCAAGAGTAAGTTAATGCAAACATTAGATCATCAAAACAGTTAGAGAAATGCTTGAAATATGAGGGTGGGTTTGTTAGTAAGTTAGCAAGTTAGAATGTTAGAATCCATGACATGAGCCATCAATGGCTCTTGCAAGAGCATGGTTTTGTAGAAGCTATTAGATTCATGTGGATTATCAAGTAAGGGGTTAGATGATTAGTGATTAGTAGTTAGATTACCATAAAAAGAAAGTTAGATAGTTATGTTAGAGATTAAAGAAGAATCCATGGAATGAAAAGAGGGAGCTTTCATAGATTGTCACTTTCTATTACATCAATCTCTCTTTCTCAACTGAATCAATTCTAACCTAATACATGATCTAAAACAAAAATAAAATACAAAAGAAAAGAAGAAGAACAACTACATTACACTACACTAAAGAGGAAGAAACTCTAGCCTATAGCTCTCCAACTCTGTCTCTGGTCTGAAATTGCAATATTCATAGGCGGAAGAATGCTCTGGAAGATGAGATGACGTGTGGCCCAACAACTTTGCTATGGATCCGTGGCAATACCAGGGACCTATGTCCCTAGTTTCGCTCTGTGGCTTCATCTAGATGCGAGACCTTCTAGATGTTTCTATTTTTGGGTTTATTGGATCCATTTTTCTTCAAATTCGTCTTCAATTCTGGATCCAATGTATCTTCTAAAAGCTTTCTACATTGGTCTCCAAGCAATGTGATTTAATTACTCAAAATTGAATTTAATTAGGTTCTTATTCTGATCTTGCTCTTGAATTCTTGATATCTGCAAAATAGATCAAAATATGGTTCAAAAGCTATGTTTTATTGATAACTCGGTAGGGAATGCGATATGAAAATGTTGAATTGCAGACTAATCACACCCCCCCACACTTATCTTTTGCTCATCCCGAGCAAAATAAGAAAAAAAACTAAATTAAGAATGTTATTACACCACATTCGCAGGTAACGCGATTGCACTAAGCATGTGTAACAAGCCGTTAAACCACTAGGTTTCCCCTAAATGAGGAGTTTTGTCTCCTGAGGATTTTTAGTGGATTACACCCACAAAAACCATGAAAAAAGAATACAAAAGTTAGTATTTTTGAAAACGCATTTTAAAAGAGAGAAAGTTTTTCAAAATATTTTTGTAAAAATTTAAGCGATCTAAGATTTATGTTCACAAAAAATTATTATTTCTTAAACTTAGTCTAGAAGCAAGATCTAGTTACCAATTAAGGTAAGAATTCAAAATTAGATTGAATATTTTATCCTTCATAAAACCTAGATAATATGCACTTTGTGATAGTGAAGATTTTTAGAATTTCAACTTAACTATCAAGCCATATATATATATATATCTCTGTTTTTTCTTCCCTTAGTTTTCTTAGGCTTTCTAGGTTACCTGATTAGTGAGCCTTTAGCCGATGACTCCCAAACCAGACGATCTTAGGACACCAGATGAGAAAACATTCCTCGGGCTTAAGGACTCGAGTAAACAAGGCCACAAAACTTAGAGGATTATTTATTTATTTTGATCACCTTAGGCATGAATAATTATGCTTCTTGAGGCATAGTTATCCAGCTTTAATAAGTGGGTTTTTTATTCATATATATCATATATTTTTTCTTTTTATTTATTTTTGTTTTATGGTATTTTAGGCCTTTGTTTTCATCTAAAAAATATGTAAGTGTGAAGTGCATAAAAATTCAAGATAAAATTATCTCTCCAATCTCTCTTTACTTAATCTATAATTTTAAGTAAGATTCATTATTTCGACTAGGTTTAAGATGTCATTATTAAGATTTTCTTAGTTTCTAAGATCATATTAATTTTCTTTAAAATAGATCAAAATTTTATCTCTTGTTTCAAAAAGTTCTTAAATAAAGAAAAAATCCTATACAAAAGAGAGATTTTTAAAAATATCCTAAAAGAAGTGAAAAAGAGAGAAAAATCTAAAAACTCTACGTTAGTACACCCTCCCCTACACTTATCTCATGCATTATCCAAAATGCATCGTGAATGTATGTATATATGAAAACAGAGGGAAGAAGAAATCACCTCAGGGTGGTGGTTCGGTGGCGGTCTGATTGGTGCACGAAATGCGACCCAATCAAAATTACGTGGAGTTCACAGGAATATACCAGTGACCTTCTCTAATATAACCCACTATTATGATGTGAACATGGATGATTTTTATTAGTAATTTTACCTCACCTAATTTCCAAATTTAAAAATAATTTCAGAGTCATTTTCATTAACACATTTGTCCCAAAATGGAATGTGAAATAATGGAATGACTGATTTGGACTCAGGAAGTACAAGAACTAATATCAACTCAGGAAAGTGACTGAAATCAAGTAAAGATTCAGGGGTCGAAATTTCTTCAGGAAGTGGGTCCAAATCAAGAAGTTGAAATTCTAGTCCCCATTTATTTTTCAACAATGGAATGTGACTTTA
The DNA here is from genome assembly GCA_038442645.1 of Agave tequilana. Taxonomy (NCBI): domain Eukaryota; kingdom Viridiplantae; phylum Streptophyta; class Magnoliopsida; order Asparagales; family Asparagaceae; genus Agave; species Agave tequilana. The sequence goes on from JAVJIF010005283.1 coordinate 148,275, forward strand.
TATGATTGGTGATTCAAGTTCAAGAATGACAGGTATGAGAATCAAAGCTGACTCTAATATATTGCTCAAATTGGGTAACAAAACAGGAGTCAATATTGATTCAGTGATTTGAACTGGATCACAAAAATGAGGATCGAGGTCACATTCCTCTTTGAGTTCAATTTGATGAAAAAGAAAACTTGCCAATTTGTCAATAGGACTTTCAAAAGTATGGTATTGGTCAAATTCAATATGATAATCATAAAAAATTGGTGATTCAATTTCACGATTAATGGATACATGATCCAATACTGATTCAGGAAAGTGATTAAAATCAGGTAAAAATACTAAAGTCAATATTGAGTCAATAAGTGGAATTGAATTACCAATTTGAGGTTCAGGATCACATTCATGTTCAAGTTCATTTCAGAAAAGGGATAACTTGCCAAAATATCAATGTGGTTCTCAAAATTTTGATTTTAATCAAGTTCAAATGGGTATATGAAATTGAATCTTGGTTTCTAAAACAACATGATTCTTAAGGCCGATCGATAGAGTTAGAGGTATAAGGATTGGTCAAAGGTTGATGAAAAAGAATTTTCTCACTCCTATTGATCAATTCGCTCATTATTGAGTCTAACCTACTGATGGCCACATAATAAAATTTTGAGTCTGAATCATGTCTCCTATACTCTGTGCAATTGGTTCTTTTTAAAAAGGCGAGTATAAAAGTCGGTTTTGAAGGGGGGTGAAATTGTGAGTCCATCAGATTTCGGGATTGTTGCTCGGACTTACGAAAGACTTCCATACTCTTTTCTAAAATAATTTTTTTTACAGTAGGATGTTCTAAAAAAGAAGTATGTGAAGCTTGATTTTGAGAAAATGATGAGTCCAACATGTTTAAGGATTGTCGCTTGGACTCACCGCAAGAGTTTCATACTCTTTCAATCAAACATGCATCAAGATCAAGCTAATACAAGCATCAACTCATCAACAATTAAAAGAAAGCATGAAATAAAAGAGAGTTAGCTTGGTTAGCAAGTTAGCAAGTTAGCTGTTAGAACCCATCATCTTTGGCCATCAATGGCTCTTGCAAGAACAAGGCCTTGTAGAGGCTACCCGATTCATGTGGATTATCAAGTAAGTGGTTAGATGGTTAGTGGATAGTAGTTAGATTGCCATGAGAAGAAAAGTTAGCAAGAAATCATGTAGAAGATGAAGGAGATTACATTGGAAGAGAAAGGAGGCATCTTTACATAGACTGTCACTATCTATTACATCAATCCCTCACTATCTCTCTCTATGAATCTCTCAGCCCTACTACAATGATCTAAAAAGAAATGAAAATACAAAAGAAATGAAGAACACCTACCTACACTACACTAATCTTCTCCTAGAATCAGAACCTACTCCTAAAAATGAAGACTGCCTGCGCTTTGGCTCTCTGCAGGGCTATTTATAGGCATAAGAAGCATCCAGAAGACGAGATGGGGCCACGCGTCGAAAATCGACGCGTGGCTCCGTACTATTGCCGCGGAAACGCAAGGATTGCCGCGTTTCCGCGGAATTACCAGGGACTTAGGTCCCTGGTTTTTGTCAGGTTATCCCTCTGGCTTCGAGAATGATCAGGGTATATTCCAATTCTGGTAGTTTCATCCGCATATTCGTCTAACGTGCGCAAGAGGCTAGGTTCAATGTATCTTCTAGATGATCCCTTGCTTGGCCTCCAAGTAATGCGGATTTAATTACCCTAAATTGGGTTTAATTAAGCTATTATTACACCTTTGCCCTTGAACTTTGGATCTACCTGCAATAAAGACCAAAACACGATTTAGACCGACAATTTATTCATAAATCGGTGGAAAAATGCGATATAATAATGCAGAATTGTAGACTAATCACACCCCACACTATTCTTTTGCTCGTCCCGAGCAAAACAAGAAAAGAAAACTATACTACAAATGTTATTACACCACTTTCGCAGGTGACGCGATTGCACTGAGCGTGTGCAACAAGCCGTTAAACCTCTAGGTTACCCTAGAGGAGGAGTGTTGTCTCCTGAGGGTTTTCAGCGGATTGCACCCACAAATTCCACAAAGAAAGAAGACAAATGTTAGTATTTTGAAAACACATTTTGAAAGAGAGACAAGTTTATCAAATATTTTTACAAAAATATAAGTGATCTAAGGTCATAAGTCCACCACAAATCATTCTTCCTTAAACTTAGTCTCTATGCAAGATCTTATCTTCAATTAAGGTAAGAATTCTAAATTGGATTGAATATTTTATCTTCCATAATACCTAGATAATATGCACATTGTGATAGTGAAGATTTCTTGGATTTCAACTCTAACCATCAAGCCATTTATTTATATATATATTCTTTCTTTTTATTTTTTATTTTTCATTTTTCTTTTTCTTCCCTTAGTTTTCTTAGGCTTTCTAGTTCACCCATGTAGCGAGCCTATAACCGATGACTCCCAAACCAGACGGTCCTAGGGCACCAGATAAGAAAACATCCCTCGGGTTAAAGGACTCGAGTAAATAAGGCCACAAAATTAAGGGGGATTATTTGATTCTTTTGACCACCGTTAGGCGTAAATAATCATGCTTCTTGAGGCATAGTTATCCAGCTTAATAAGTGATGTTTTATTCATATATATATTTTTTCTTTTTATTTGCTTTATGGCATTTTAGGTCTTTGTTTCCATCCCAAAAATGTGTAAGTGTGAAGTGTATATTATCTAAGGCAAAAATTCAAGATAAAATTATCTTTCCAATTTATCTTACTTAGCTTATAATTTTAAACAAGATCCATTATTTCAACTAGGTTTAAGATGTCATAATTAAGGCTTTCTTAATTTCTAAGATCATCTTAATTTTCTTAAAAATAGATCAAAATTTTATCTCTTATTTCAAAAAGTTTTTAAAGAAAGAGAAAATTCCTATACAAAAGGAAAGATTTCTAAAAAGTATCCTAAAAGAAGTGTAAAAGAAAGAAAATCTAAAAACTCTAAGTTAGTAAACCCTCCCCCACACTTATCTCATGCATTGTCCTCAATGCATCGTGATGTACGTATACATGAAACAAATAGAGAGGGAAGGAAAAATCACCTCAAGGTGGTGGTTCCGATGGCGGTCTGATTGGTCCACGAAAGGCAACCCAATCATTCTTGCATGGAGTCCGGAGGAACCCACCAGAAACCTCCATGATACAACCCACTAGAAAGATGTATATATGAATGATTTTTATTAAAAAATTTACCCCATCTAATTTTCAAATTTTCAAAATAATTTCAGAGTCAAACTTATCAAAGCCCTTGTCCCAGAATGGAGTATAAAAAGATGGAATGATTGATTTGGACTCAGGAAGTACATGAACTAATACTGACTCAGGAAAAAAACTTAGGTCAAGTAAAAGTTCGGGAGTCGAGATCAGTTCAGGAAGTGGGTCCAAATCAAGAAGTTGAAACTCAAGTCCACAATCATTTTCCCATGATGAAATGTGACTTTCTAAGATTGGTGATTCAAGTTCAGGAATGACAGATATGGGAATCAAAACTGACTCTAAAATGTTACTCAAATTGGGTAATATAACAGGAGTCAATAATGATTCAGGAATTTGAACTGGATCACAAATTTGAGGATCAAAGTCACATTCCTCATTGAGTTCAATTCCACAAAAATGAGAACTTGCCAACTTATCAATGGGACTTTCAAAAGTATGAAATTGGTCAAGTTCAATATGATCATCATAAATGATTAGTGATTCAATTTCACAATGGACTGGCACTGGATCCAATACTGACTCGGGAAAAGAATTGAAATCAGGTGAAGACACCGGAGTCATAATTGAATCAGGAAGTAGAATTGAATCATCAAGTGGAAGTTCAGGATCATATTCATGCTCAAGTTCAATTTCAGGAAAAGGATAACTTGCCAAAATGTCAATGGGATTTGAAGTGTGGACAAGTTCAGGTGGATGTGCTGAAATTGAATCTTGATGTTCAAAATGACAGGAGTCTTGGGTCAGATCAATAGAGTTTGGCATAGCTAAATTGGTCAAAGGTTGATAAGATAGAGTTGAAAGCACACCTAGAGGGGGGGTGATAGGTGTAAGTGCTAATCTAGTGAACTAAGTGCGCTAAATGCGGAAGCTAATGCAAATTCTTGCAACACACTTAATACAACACACAAGTGTAGCCGAATTCCCCGTGAAGGGCTCTGGACTAACTCCTCTTGATTCCCCTTGAATGGGTTGAGGTGCTATGTGAAGCTCTTGTGGTTAAGTATAAGTGAGGCACACACAAACAACCAAGCATATACAAGATATAGCAATATGAAATATGCAAGGCACAAATGCAAGCAATAAGATATGATATGGCAATATGAATTATGCTCAACACAAGCAAATATGATATGATGTTATGAATGATGCTTTCCACAATATAAAGAGAGAGAGGGTTGAGAGACAATGGATCAAACGCAAAGGCCAAGATATGTTTCGAGGTTCGAGCCCCTAGCTCTACATCCCCGCCTACACCACCATGTAGGATTTCCAATCCATTATAGGAGTACCGAACTCCTCTCTCAACCTTACAAAGCCATCGAGGCTATACAACCAAAATCCACCTCTACCGAAGAGGGATAAGGCTCGTAGCCAATATAAATACAATCACCTCTACCGAAGAGGGATCCAAACACCACTCCGATCAACCTCTACCAAGAGGGATACACAATATAAAGGAGGGTTTACAATCAAGGAGGCTTAACCTCAAACACTTCTCTCTTTTTCTCTTTTCCACAAAACAAGGATCCTAATAGATTAGGATAGTATGATAGCTCAAGTGTGGAATCAAGGTGTTTTTGGAAACAAGCAACAAAGAAAAACTACTTGGGAAATGTCTTGTAAATAATAGAAAATGAAAACCAATACAATATCCCAAAAACCTAGCTCTCTTTGATTTTTCAAAACCCTTGAAAAACAATAAAGATGAAAACTTTTAAGCTTTAAAACTCTTTTAAAACTTCTTTTAAACTCAGGAGAAACTGGGATTTTTCTCTTGTGAAAACCTTGGCCAAAATCCCAAAGAATTGGGGTTTATATAGGCCCATCAGAAAACTAGCTGTTAGGTTGATGTTGCAGTCTGACAGGCTACCGGTCGACCGGCCCGGTCGACCGCCAACGGTCTGAAATATGACCGTTGGGCAGACCCGGTCGACCGGCACGGTCGAACCAAACAAACAGAAAGCAGAGCTCTCAGACCCGGTCGACCCTGACGGTCGACCGTCCTAGTGTCTGCCAAACGTGCACAATCTGTGCACGTCGGTCGACCGGCCCGGTCGACCGACTTCATCCCAAGTCGACTAGGTCAGTAGACTAGTCGACTTGTTGAAGCCTGGAACAGAAATCTGGGTCAGAAAAACAGTTTAAAAATATTTTGAAAAATCTTTTAAGTCTTCTAAAAATCCACAAAACTTGTTTTAACATTTTATATTGAAACACAAACTTGTGATAAAAATTTCAAGACATATATCAATCATATCAATTCATTTTTGAGTCTTGCAAATTTTATCAAAAACAAAACTTGTATTTTATCAAACTTGATTTTTCAATAGGAAATCTAATTTTCCTAAAAACTCATGAATAGACATATCAAAATAAGTTTGTTTAAAAGTTAAGCATGCATGTATGTATATTGAACACATCTAATATACATAAAAACCATTTAAACTTGTTTTGATCAAACTATTCATGAAAACCAAATCTAAAACATAAATCTTGTATGTGTTGTGCACTTGAGCATATCAACTATACTAAGCTTTACAAATGGATCTAAAACACACTAAACTATGGATACCTAAGTCTTCTTGACGATCTTCATCTTCAAGGCGACTCGATCCACAAACACCGTGATCCATGAGCTAGGCAAGGTATGATCTTGATGCTTTGGCCCTGGAATCACCATGAAAAGCTTCTAAATACCTTTGTTGAAGCTAATCACCAACTAATATCTTGTTAAAGGATCTGAAACTTAAAATCACAAGATTATTAGTAAACATTACTACATGAGTTAATCATCATCAAAACTAGGGTGGAAGGCCTTTGGGCCAACAATCTCCCCCTTTTTGATGATGACAAAACTCATGGAGTTATATATGCATGGATTAAAGTTATGCTTCAAAGAAGCTCCCCCTTAACTCATGCATAAAACAAATAAACATAAATATGCATGAATGACAATGCATAAACAAGATACTCTAGATACCAAATGAAATATACAAAACAAAAACAAAACATGCTCTAGAGATCAATTAGCATTAAACTATATTAGACTTAATATATGCAAAACATAAATATGCATATATAAAAACTCTCAAAATCTTTCTCCCCCTTTTTGTCAATCATCAACAAAGGGTAAACAATCAAAACAATAAAATGAGGGGTAAAAATCTTTCTCCCCCTTTTTGTCAATCAAAACAATAAAACAATGTTCTCCCCCCTTTTGTCTAAAAACAAAAACAAGGTCAATAAGGGGTGACTATCAATTTGGATATCAATTGAAAATATGTCAATGAAGCATCTTGATACCAATTGAAAATAAACAAGATCAATAAATGTTATATGCTATATACATTCATGAAGAGGAAGACGCTAAGTTAGCTTCCCTACACATATGCATTACATGAAGGAGGGATGTTAAGCCCTAATTCACATAACACACATTATGTAATGCATAAGAGGAGATGTGAAGCTCCCCCTACACACGTGTACCACATAAAGAAGAGATGTTAAGCTCCTCAATATAAGATACACTCAACATGAATCTATATGTAGAAGAGATGTTAAGCTCTCCTTGCATATAGTCAATACAAATCAAAACTTTTGTATTTTTCTTTAAACAAAAATTTTTAGATACCAATTTAAAACACAAGACATCTTGATATCAAAAGATAGTATTTTTTTTAAGCCAAATAAACAATTGAAATGACTATTTTCTATCATAAAGTAAGGGAGTGGAAATACAAGTACCAATTGAAATATGAAGAACGAATTTTCTCCCCCTTTATGAAATACCAACAAAACTATGCGTAGGCTTGTAATAAGATACCAATTGACAACTAAATCAATTGAAATAAAGTTGAAGCTCAAGCTCTAGCATAAACAAAATTTGTGCTCAAGATATAGAAATATAATAGCACAAATAAAATAAGTATATGTGTATGAAATAGAATGAGTACCAATCACTAATAGATGATACCAATTGAAAATATACATACACAATAAACATATGAGTATACAAAAAGATCAAAATGATACCAATTGAAAGAGTTCAATGATACCAATTGACATAATAATAAGTTCAAGTGTATACATCATATTACTATACCTCCCAATCATGGTTCAAGTTTTAAAAGATTTTCATTTTAAAGCATACATGAACATGATCTCCCATCCAACCTCCCATTAAGGGTAGGGTTTTCAAAAATAGATTTGAAAAATAAGCTTTGTTTGAAAAACTCTACCAAAATGAAGAATACCGTAACTAGTTAAATGGAAAATCTTTTAAACTAGTACGAAATCCTTCAAGTAAGGAATACAACAAAATAGTTTTTCATAAAACATGAAATCCACAAGATAATCAACACTCTAATTCAATTAGGCATAAATATGACTCATGAAAACAAAACATGAGCAAGCAATAAATGTGAGTGTACAAATAAAGTGTGAATATCATAATCATGAAAATTTTTCATTAAGCTCAATTATTCCTTAAACATGAAAACATGAAAATCATCTAAACTATTTAATCTTCAAGGTGTATGTATGTCTTATACAAATTAAAGCATACATACATATCCAAAACACAACGAGTCCACAAAATATATGCATGAAGGCAAGTGGCTCAAAAAGGATAAACATGTATATCTAATAGTTTGGACAAGATAGACATATACATGAAGTTAAACAATTAAACACAAAATCAAGAAAAACTAAATCTTCACCAAAATAAATTTCATTTCAAGGTATATGTATGAATTGTCTACACAATAAGTATACATATATATCCCTAAACACAATTGAGTCCATATATAGATTTGCATGAAAGGCAAATGACTCAAGGGGTATACATGTATATCTTAAAGTTTGGCAAAATTACACATATACATGAAGTGAAACACGCAATCATAAAACAAATTCAAAATAGGAATACAAGTTTAAAATGTATGAATCATCAAAACTAGACTATACTAGCACATCTAATGGGTTCAAATAAGCATTCAAGCCCAAACATATATAGATTTATTTGTGGCCCACTATATGCACAAGTATAAATCTTCTAGTTTTAATGAAAACTAACATCTAAACATGTAATCAAGGCATAAAGCAAAACACAAATCATTTAGACTAGGATTTATACTAGTGTCGTAAACATGATAAATATAAACATGATTATTATGAATATCCACATGTTATTAGATTTATGATGTACATGATAGTTAATCAAATACGAGAACACAAAATAATAATCCATATTAAACATGGGTGTCTCAAATAAGGACGAAGGTCGTCGTTATCATTACCAGCTATGCTGACTGATGCTCTGTCTGTTCGCACTGAACTGACTGTCGCCGAAGAAGCATACCCGCTATCTTCATCTTCTTCATCAGACCACTGGACTGATCCTTTCTTTTGTTGCGGCGAGGCCACTATCACTGAGGAGGACGGCTGTTCATAAGTGTAGGGTATTGCAACCCTAGATCTGGTGTTTCGGAAAACACCTTCTTCATGCACCAAGACATCGCCTAAGCCTGAGCTGTAATCTGGTCTGGGGAGCTGTAGGGGGTATCGTCAGATGTTTGTCTTCCCTTGCGCAACTCTCGTCCTCTTCCGGTCATGTTGACGAATGCAGAGGGCAGATCTCGCGAGATGCTCCTTCTATGATGTTTCATCGGGGCTTGTACCGAAGTCGATCGAAAACTGATCGTCGTTGTGGAGGAGTGGCGGGGATTGGTCCCAGCCGGCAATGGACCGAGTGGACTGTCACCAACTGACATCCCACTTGTTGACAACAGGAGGAAGAGGTTTGTTTATTTGTCAATAAGTCCTGCAGATCAGGCCAAGCATGGCCTAAACGATCTGGTGCAGAAGCTCCTTTGGATAGCGCATAGGAGAATGTCTTGTTCCTTTTATCCCTGCAGAAAGGATTAGCACTGAATAGTGCTTTAGTTCTAGCTTCGCCAATAGGCGCGAACTTAGTGCTTGACGCACTGGAAAGCGGAGCATGCTGTGGTGCTTTACCCGCTATGCTGCTGCGAAGGGGATAGACCCGGTGAGTATGCTGAGGTACAGTAGCTTCGCTCATATGAACGAGGCTGGCATAATGCGTTGCTGCTCTTGAATTGGGCGACGGTATGATTGCCGTCGTGACTTCATGGTCGGCAGTATCGCTGGAGCAGAGAGGCCTCTTGCCTTTTTCTTTGCGAGAAAGGCGCGGTTTTGGCGTAGCTACGTCTGAAGCTTCGGCCAGAGACTTCTGTTTAGGCCTCCACATCCGCTTTGGCAGAGGATACTTAGGTTCGCAAGGGACCTGATTAGCCACACGCGAGGCTTGAGTGTGTTGGCAGAATTCTGCTTCTGATTTCTGTTCCGAAACCTTAGCCGTGGAGACCGTTCTATGCTTCCGTGCTCGAAGCATTAGGCCACCCCCAGAGAGGACTTCTTCAAATCTTCCTTGGTCGAATTGAACGACCAGGTTCTCAAAAGTGTTGGACTTGGACTGCGGGCGTGCTTCCTTGTTGCGCTAGAGAACCGCAGTAGGTTCGCAGAGAACCTTTTCTATCTCCGCAGAGACTTTCCTTGAAGATTTAGCCAGAGAGGCTCTGGCTGCACCGGCTTTTCTGAATTCAGAGTTAGACCCAAAGGTCTGTTCGTCGCATTGCGACACTTGATTCTCGCCAGTGGAGAATTTCATCCCCAGCGGAGTCGCCATCTTGTTTTCCATTGATTTTTACGAAGGGGAAAACTTACAATAAAAAGGGTTTGAGGAGCTAAATTACAAGTATTCTTAAAAAGATTACAAGTAGATCTCCTCAGAGATTCTGGAGAAGTGTGCCGATAGGAGTCTGGTCAGCGCGCGACCACTTTGTCCCTTGACGATGCGAGCGATGAGATTCCCTTCTCGCCTGGTTCGGGGAATCAGAGAATAGAAGATTGGTAGAACCCTCTTGCTACTTCTCAAAACCGCCTTCAATTAGGAATTCCTTCTTGCCTGGTTCCGGAGATTCCTTGAGAAGAAGGTATTTAGGGTATCAGCACCCTGATTAGAGAAGCAATTCTCTATAAAGTCTCTGAATTCAAGAGCGCACGGTGCGTCGTGAAGAAGCCTCTGCTTGTGGAGTCCTCTCTCTTGCCTGTACGTGATCTCTACTTCTGGTGCTCTCTTCCTTGTGCCCCTGGTGGGCTATTTATAGGGAGAGCAGGGGTATAATCGTCCCTTAAAAATATGAAAACAGATTGAATCAAATCTGTTTAAATCTGGAAAGTAACCTTGCTGCGAGGCTAGGATCAGCTTCTGCGAAGCTAGAAATGGCAGGTCGGTTGATCCTCTTGATCTGTTTTGATCCTTTCCATATCGTTGGAGGATTTCCCCTGATCTTCTTACTCGTCTTAGAAGAGTCAAGAGATTGTGGCAATCAACTGCCAAATTTGATCTCAGATTTGATCTTGATTGGATTTGATCTTGATCCCAATTAGATCTGATCTCATCTGAAGATTTGATTGGTCAAAGGTTGACCATAGCAGACCAGCAGCGGTGATGCCCGCTTTGAACTCACAGCGGAGCTGGAGGCAGTATCTGGCGAAGTCAGAAGAAAGCTCTTCGGCGGAGCTAGATGTCATCTGTGGCGAAGCTACCGTATACCCTTTCTGCGCAGTTGCGTGTAGCTTCAGGCGGAGCTGGATGATTTTAGCCTCTCAGACGAGGCTATCCCTTTGGGCTCATGTGATGCTAAGTGGTAGCATCTTAGACCTGCTGAGGTCTGTTCAGAAACAATTCGGGTTCACTGTCTGCTTGCTGGATCAGTGGAGTCCAAGTTGCTTCCCTGTCCCTCGAAGATGGGTGAAAACTGGTCTTCAGCTCGTCTGTCACTTGTCTTTTGTAAATATCAACAAGTTTAGACATTTTTCAGACCAATAAGAATCTTGTCTTTTTTAAGTGTCAACACTGAGGAAGGGTGATGAAATCCCACCTTATCTTGTTTGGGTTTTGCCCTTAATTTCAATTCGTGCAAGTGTGCAATATAGACAAGAATATAACACAAAGCGATAAATCACCCAAGTGTTTGTCCTATGCTATATGCAATGCCATATGTACATCTCCATTCAGATCACAACAACAGAACAAAATACAGTATATTGGAATTGAATTGACACGTGCCTAAATGCAAATGTCTAAACCATTTTAAAGGCGTTCAAATACCGTATTTTAGTTCTTTTATTTATTATGGTGTGTAGGCAATCAAAGCAAAAAAATAGCAGTACAAATCCACTAGCTATTACAAGATACACAGCCCAGCACAACAAGATATACAATGTTCACACAATGGCCGCGTTTTCGCGGCAAAAGTCGTGTTTGCGCGGCGTTTCTTTGGAAGCTGGGTCCCTGCTTTCTAGAGTAAGGAGATGCAAAGCTAGTTTATGTTCTGCAGGATTAAGCACCTGTAAAGAATGTCCTGCACACCAAAACAGAGAAGACAATGTTAACAAAAACGTGACTTCAAAATCGTTCACTTCCCCGGCAACGGCGCCATTTTTTTGATCGGGGCGGAACTAGCACTCAAAAGTGTGTTGTATGTAAAATCAATGAAAAACTCGAATGTGCTAATGTACCCTCGATACTTCCGTTATAGCATTGGCTCAACAGGTCGTATCCACAGGGAAGGGAGGCGATAGAAGCATTAACAGTTTCTATTCACGTTATTTGTTAACAATTCTTCTTTGTTAAAAAGAATGAAAAAGAAAAGAAAAGGAAATCCAGAATGTGGTAGGTGGAGAAGGCGATGAAAACGGCGATGTGAAAACAAAATAAGAAGTAGTTTGGAAAACAACTAGAGAAGAAGATGGAACAAAGGTAAACTAAGAGGATGGTGAAAACAACGATGAAAATAATAAAAAGAAGCTTGAAAATGATTTCTAAAACAAGAGAAAAGAAAACTAATGGCTACTAACTACTAATTGATCCACTAACCATGCTAACCTCTTCATGATAGTTGCCTCACATTTTGATCCTCGGCCATTACAATCCTTGGCTTCAAGAGACGATACAAAGCATGGCTCATGGATGGTTCATCACAATCAAACATGCATCAAGATCAAGCTAATATAAGCATCAACTCATCAACAATTAAAAGAAAGCATGAAATAAAAGAGAGTTAGCTTGGTTAGCATGTTAGCAAGTTAGATGTTAGAACCCATCATCTTTGGCCATCAATGGCTCTTGCAAGAACAAGGCCTTGTAAAGGCTACCCGATTCATGTGGATTATCAAGTAAGTGGTTATATGGTTAGTGGTTAGTAGTTAGATTGCCATGAGAAGAAAAGTTAGCAAGAAATCATGTAGAAGATGAAGGAGATTACATTGGAAGAGAAAGGAGGCATCTTTACATAGACTGTCACTATCTATTACATCAATCCCTCACTATCTCTCTCTCTATGAATCTCTCAGCCCTACTACAATGATCTAAAAAGAAATGAAAATACAAGAGAAATGAAGAACACCTACCTACACTACACTAATCTTCTCCTAGAATCAGAACCTACTCCTAAAAACAAAGACTGCTTGCGCTTTGGCTCTCTGCAGGGCTATTTATAGGCATAAGAAGCATCCAGAAGACGAGACGGGGCCACGCGTCGAAAATCGACGCGTGGCTCCGTACTATTGCCGCGGAAACGCAAGGATTGCCGCGTTTTCGCGGCAATACCAGGGACTTAGGTCCCTGATTTTTGTCAGGTTATCCCTCTGGCTTCGAGAATGATCAGGATATATTCCAATTCTGGTAATTTCGTCCGCATATTCGTCTGACGTGCGCAAGAGGCTAGGTTCAATGTATCTTCTAGATGATCCCTTGCTTGGCCTCCAAGTAATGCGGATTTAATTACCCTAAATTGGGTTTAATTAAGCTCTTATTACACCTTTGCCCTTGAACTTTGGATCTACCTGCAATAAAGACCAAAACACGATTTAGACCGACAATTTATTTATAAATCGGTGGGAAAATGCGATATAATAATGTAGTATTGTAGACTAATCACTAACTTATAGGGAGACATTCCTAGAATCGTCTTGAAAGCGGTCCTGTAGGCCCATAGAGCATCTACAAGTTTGATGGACCAATCTTTCCGATTTTGGTTCACAGTTTCCTTCAATATAAGCTTGACTTGTCTATTTGAAACCTCAACTTGCCCACTGGTTTGAGGATGATAAGGTGTGGACAACTTGTGAGTTATAGCATACTTTCGCATAAGAGCTTCAAAAGATCTATTGCAAAAGTGAGTGCCATTATCACTGATGATAGCACGAGGGGTTCCGAAGCTTGAAAAAATGTTCTCTTTCAAAAACCTTATGACAACTTTGTTATCATTAGTTTTACAAGGAATGGCTTCTACCCACTTGGACACATAATCCACAGCAACCAATATGTATTGGTTCCCAAATGAATTAGGAAATGGACTCATAAAGTCGATGCCCCAAACATCAAAGAGTTCTATTTCTAGAATTGGGTTGAGGGGCATCATATTCGGTTTGAAATCCTTCCTACCATTTGGCATTTAGGGCACGTCTTGCAAAATTCATAAGCATCCTTGAACAAAGTGGGCCAATAAAACCCACTTTGTAGCACTTTTTCAGCAGTCTTGCGGGGACCAAAGTGTCTATCGCATGCAAGTTCGTGACAAAAAGATAGAACACTCTTAACCTCCTCATCGGGAATGCATCTCCTAATAATTTGGTCAAAACAGTACCTGAAAAGATATGGTTCCTCCTAAAAAAAATACCGGACTTGAGATAAGAACCGGTAAACATCATTTTTGGACCAATGAGATGGAGTTTGGTTTGTGACTAAGTAATTCACTATATCAGCAAACCAAGGTTCCCTAGAGATAGCTAAGAGATGTTCATCAGGAAAATTCTCATTTATGGGTAATTCGTTGCTTGGAGAATTAGGGATCCGTTAGAGTTGGTCAGCAACGACATTTTCTACGCCTTTCTTATCTCGAATCTCAAGATCGAATTCTTGAAGAAGGAGGATCCAACGAATGAGTCAGGCCTTGGCATCCTTCTTCATCATGAGATACCTAAGCGCAGAATGATCGGCTTGGACCCTAGTAGGTAGGGACGAAACTTCTCTAAGGCAAACACTACTGCTAAGAATTCCTTCTCAGTCGTAGTGTAGTTCAGTTGAGCATCGTTGAGAGTCCTACTAGAGTAGTAGATCACATGCTGCTTGTTATCAATGCGTTGTCCTAAGACAGCGCCTATGGAAAAATCAGAAGCATCGCACATGATCTCGAACGACTTAGACCAATCCGGTGCAGATATGATTGGTGCAGAAATAAGCTCTCTCTTAAGCTTCTCCCAAGAATTTATGCATTCAACATCGAAAGTGAAGGACACATCCTTAGCTAACAGATTAGTCAAGGGCCTAGCAATTTTGTTAAAATCCTTGATAAATCTTCGGTAGAAACCAGCGTGTCCTAAGAAGGATCTAATGTCCTTAACGCATTTGAGCATGGGAAGCTTAGCAATAAGCTTGATTTTGGCTCTATCCACTTCGATTCCTTTCTTGGAGATTTCATGACCCAAGACAATTCCATGTTTTACCATGAAGTGGCATTTCTCCCATTCAGTGTCAGATTTTTCTCAGCACAACGTTGGAGGACGAGTTCTAAATGGTGAAGACATTGAGTGAATGAATCTCTGTAGATGGAGAAATCATCCATAAAGATCTCTAATAATCGTTCTACCATATCAGAGAAAAGACTCAACATGCAACGTTGAAACGTTGCTGGGGCATTGCATAAGCCGAAGGGCATTCGACGATAAGCAAATGTCCCAAATGGACATGTAAATGTAGTCTTTTCTTGGTCCTCAGGAGCGATAGGGATCTGGTTATTGCCCAAGTAACCATCCAAAAAATAGTAATACTCGTGACCCGCCAAACGTTCAAGCATTTGATCAATGAAGGGAAGTGGAAAATGGTCTTTACGAGTTGCAGCATTCAGTTTCCTATAGTCGATGCAGACTCGAATCTTCGTGGGAAGTCGAGTTTGAACCAACTCTTTGTTCTCGTTTTCCACTACGGTGAAACCAGACTTCTTTGAGACCGCATGGATAGGACTGACCCATTGGCTATCAGAAATGGGATAAATTATCCCATTGTCTAGGAGTTTTATGATTTCAGCATGGACAGCCTCTTGCATTATAGGGTTTAACCTACGCTGCGGGTCTCTCTTAGGTGTGGCGTCTTCATTGAGCTGAATGCGATGTTGAACGATGGTTGGACTTAATCCCTTGATATCAATCATAGTCCACCCAATGGCTTCTCTATGTTTTCTTAGAATTGCTTTCAGATCTTCTTCTTCCCCGTCATTTAAATGGGAGGCAATGATGACAGGAAAGGTCTCTTGTTCACCTAGATGGTCGTACTTGAGATCGCAGGTAGGGCTTTCAATTCTAAGGAGGAGGTAGGCTCACTGGAAGGACTGGTCAAATTTGTTGGCTCCATTGTTAGTGAAATAGGGTTTGATGCCCAATTCACAGCAGAATCTATAACCTGATCAAGATTAAAGTCGTCAGACTCTAACCCGAAGTCACTCTCTGTTTCTAATTCCAATTCTTTCCCATGTTCACTTGTCAAGTTCTCAATTAGGTTGACTTCAAATGTTTGGTCCTCAATATCGCGGGGTTGTTTTCCTAGATTGAAGACATTGACTTCTCTAGTCATGTCTCCAAAGGTTAACCTCAATGACCCATTCCTACAATTGATGTGGCATTAGCAGTAGTAAGGAATGGTCGCCCTAGGATAACAGGAGTTTGAGCCCTATGATTAGAGTTAGACACAGGTTGTATCTCCAGAACTATGAAATCGACAGGGTAAATGAACTCTCCTACCCGGATCAGGACATCATTAATCTCCCCTTTTAGAATTTTAACAGAATGGTCAGCCAGTTGGATGGTGAATCTAGTTGAACTAAGATCGCCCAACCCGAGTTGTTGATAAACAGAGAATGGAAGCAAGTTGATACTTGCCCCCAAGTCAAGAAGTGCACGACTAATCTCGGCTTGTCCTATTATGCAGGCAATGGTGGGACTACCTGGATCCTTGTACTTGGCAGGGATCGGACCCGATAATAGCTCACTAATGTTAGTGGCTAAGAAGACCTTTTTTGGAACATTAGTCTTTCTCTTCTTGGTGCACATGTCCTTAAAAAACTTAGCATAGGAAGGAACTTGTTAGATGGCATCAAGAATTGACACATCTTCACTTGGTTAAATATCTCGATTATCTTGTCCATGTGACGATTTTGTTTGTTATTTTTTAGCCTATTAGGAAATGGTACTATAGGCTGGTGCACCTGGCTGGCTGACTTGTCTTTTTCAGATTCGTCAGAATTGGAAGAAATTGGATTAGATGAGATGGAAGCTTGATTGTGGTTGTACTGAATGGGATTGGTTGGTGTTGACACTTGATTATCAACTCTCTTTCCTGACCTCAATGTATGAACAACATTACATTGATTAAATGAATAATCCTCAGTCAAATGAGCTTGTTGAGAATTCCTTGGATTGGTGACTGGCTGAGTAGGCAGGGTACCCTTTTGTCTCTCATTATGTGGAGTGGCTAGTTGACTCATTTGAACCTCTAACCTCTGGATAGTTTGCATGAGAGAATCTTGGTTTTTCATGTATCTTTCCATGTTTCTTTCAAAGTCAGTTATTCTCCTTTCTAATTGAGGATTCTGGAAGGAGGATTGTGGAGCTTGTTTTGGAAAGTTCTGTTGATAATTCGGAAAGTTTGGTGGATGGTTGGGAGAATTATTATGAAAATTGGAGAAGTTCGGTTGATGATTGGAAGAATTATTACCATGATGGAAGTGGCTAGCATGATTTGATCGTGAATGGTCAGAGTTATTCTAGCTCCATGAGAAATTAGGGTGATTTCTCCAGCCGGGATTGTATGTTGGAGCATAAGGGTTATTGTTTGGCCTTGAAAAGGCCGCATTCATCGGTTCATGGTAGGGTTGCTGAGCCTGAAACACAGGGCACTCCTCGAACACATGATTCATGGCTTGACAGTAAGTGCAGCCCGGGGTTGGAAATTGGTTCGGGCTGACTTGATTGACTGGACTTGGTTCTTTCGTTTCTAGAGCTTTCAGTCTTCTAGCCAGGTTAGCTAACTTAGCCTCATTAGCGATGGATGATTCGATAGAATGGAGACCTCATTTTGAAGAGATGGAGTTAGGATTCCTAGATGTCTCACTAGCAGATTCCCATTGGATGGTCTTCTCAGCTAGATTTTCATACAAATCCCATCCTTTATCTTCATCTTTCTGCAAGAAGCCCCCTTGGCACATACTTTCTAAGAGGGTTTTGGTGAAATAGTCTAAACCGTCATAAAGAATTTGGCACGTCGCCATTTCTCTATTCCATGATGTGGACATTGGACAAGGAGGTCTTTAAAGCGTTCAAAGTACCTCCAGAACGGTTCACTAGGTTCTTACTTGAATTGCATGATCGTCTTCCTAATGAGAGCGATTTTATAGATTGGATAGAATTTCTTCAAGAAGACCTTAATGAAACCATCCCAGGATGTGATAGAACCGGCCGCTAAGCTGTAGAGCCACTTCTTTGCTAGGTCCTTAAGTGCGAAAGGGATAAATCTCAACCTAATAGCATCGTCTACAAGGTGTGGGATTTTCATCATTAGAGATACTTCCTCAAATTCTCTTATGAAGAAGTAGGCATCTTCAGACTCTAGGCCATGAAACTTGGGGAGTGTGTTGATGAATTGAGGCTTGAGCTTAAAATTGTATTCCCCAACCGATGGAAGTAGAATGCAAGATGGAAGTGAGGTTCTAATGGGGTAGAACCTATCCTGTAGTGATGTCGATTGAGCCATTACCGGATCTGGTCTTGGTTCAAACTTGGGTGGTGATGTGTTTCTAGTTAACCTAGATGAATTAGGGTCTCTCAACCACACTTGCATACACAAACACAATCACAATCACAAACAAGTTCAACCAACAGTCAACAATAGAAATCAACCAAGCCTAGTCTAAGGTAACCTCGGCTTACTTAGGCCGAAGCACCTATCTAATCAATAATTAGATTTGTTCATCTTTCATAGATATATATTTTTTCTTTTCTTTTTTTTCTTTTCTTTTTTTTTTAAATAAGGCATAAGAATCTTTGTTTTTAAACCCTAAGTGTGTAAGTATATAAGGTGTGCATATTTCTTCAAGGTAAAGATCAAGACTAAATTACTTTCACAAACTTTCTTCCTATCTTTAGAAATCAAACAAATAATCTTATTTTAACCAAGTATAAGAAATCCAAATTATGATTTTCCTATTCCTTAAAATTGACTTAATTTCTTACAAAAAATATGTCAAAATATTGTTTCTACTTTCAAAAAGTTTTTTAAAAGTAAAGAAAGTGTTAGTTTTTGTTTTCTTTCTTTTTTAATAAAAAGAAAAAACCTAAGTTATGTTAGACCCTCCCCCACACCTATCCCATGCATTATCCTCAATGTATGAATTCATGCATAGATGAATGAAAAAGAAGAAAGAGAAGGAAAATATTACTTTAAGGTGGTGGTTCCGGTGGTGGTCTGATTGGGCCAAGCGTTTCTGCCCAATCTAGATATTGTGGATTTTCATGAAACCCACCTTTCATCACCTCTTTCTTATTAATATTTTTATAATCCCCAATATGAATAGGATCATGCAAGATCCTAGCATCAAATTTTTCCTGGTTATATGACCAGTCTTAGGATATCATCACAGAGTCATATTGATCTAAACCTTGGTCCAATAATGGAATGTGATTTTGTGGAATGGATGATTTGGGCTCAAACAATAAAGGGAATAGAAACCGATATTAACTCGGGAATAAAACTCAAATCAAGTTTAGGTTCGAGAGTCGGAGTTGGTTCATGGATTTGGTCCAAATCATAAAATTCAAGTTCACATTTATTTTCCAATAATGAAATATGACTATCCAATATAGTTGGTTCATGTTCAAGCTCTTCAGGGATAGGAATCAGTGTTGGCTTTAGAATTGAGTCCAAATCGGGTAAGAAAATCAGAGCAGCATTGATTCAAAAAGTGGAACTGAATCACAATATTAGGAATCGGTATCACATTCATCTTCAAGTTCAATCTCATTGAAATGAAAACATGCCAATTTATCAATGGGTTGATATTGGTCAAGTTTAAAGTTTTGTGGTGAAATCAAATCTTGGTTAAAATCTCCAAGATACCATAATTCTTCGTCAATATGGCTAGGAGAATCAGGAGTGGTTAAAAATGTATTAGGTAGAGTTTCCTCATTCCTATCATTAATTGTTTTAACCAAATGACTCACTTTTGCTTCTAGCCTATTGATAGATTGGAGACGATCCATTTGGGATTGAATAATATCATTTTGGGACTGAATCATGAATTCCATATTCTTTTCTAAGTCAACAGGTTCTTCTTATTGTGGTTGGACTTGAAAATTAGAGTAAGGATCTTGAATTTGGGAATTGTTTGAGAGAATTGAGTCCGCTATAATTTGTACTTGTCGTGTGGACTCAAGGAAGGCTTCAAATGTCTTTTCTAAAGAAGACTTCTCTTCTATAGGTTGGTCTTGGTATGGATTATATAAAGCTGTTTGTTGGTAAGGTTGTTGATAGTAAGACTCAAGGGAGTTATATCCCCACTGACTCGGCGAAGAGTGGTGATGATTGTCCCATTCTTGTTCATAGTACTGGGATTGGGGCATATTATGATTCGAATAAGACCAATCTGGCACACTAGGTTGGTTAAAGTTATGATATGCCAGGTTGGTAATATCCGAAAAAGAAGTTAGTGTGTAATATGGATTACTATTAAAATTGGAAAAATTGTTATTATAAGCCATATCACACAATAAAATACAAAAAAAACAAATAAATAAGCAAACAAATAAAAAGAAAAAAAATTCTAAACTAAGTTAGGGTAAACCTATGACCTAGACGACTCCTAACTGGTTAGACTGTCCACGGGAGGTATAATGTAGACTTTGACCACAAGCTAATCAGCCAGGTCAGGGCAAGATTGGTGGAAGGTTATCCGTCAAAGACGTTCCCTAATTAAGTAACCACCAACCTTCAGGCTTTTCGCCCTTAATCCCCTTCCTAGACACTGATTTGGCAGGAGTCAAATTCCAACATATTTCCCCCTTAGGATAATCTACTAATTGAGTCTGAGATGTCCCTAGGGCCAACGTCTACTCATTTTTAGTTAGACTTGGGTTAGTGAGTGAGGAGATTGTTTGTGGGCTAAGGGAGGGTAATGACTTCCCCACCTTCTCTTGTTTATGGGACAAGCCCTTAAGTCAATGTAGTGTTGTGTGCAAGTATATAGAAAAAAAGTAACATTCAATTAATATTTCATACAAGAATGAACCTTATACTAAATGCTATGCACACATACCTTGGCTCCAGCACTCTTTAATAGTAAATAGAAAATGAAATGAAATAGACACGTGCCTAAATGCAAAGTCTAAATTATTTTTAGCATTTACAATCAACTTTTTACTGTTGTGTTAGAAATATATATATATAGTGAGTCAAACAAGGAGATAAACGCTACAGAAATTCAGATTTTCAATTTAGCCAACCTGCAAAAATACAGGTTAGTAGTTCACTCAGTTTTGCCACAGGAATGTAGCAAATCTGAGGGCTTCTTGGCTCTGCTTTCTTGAGCAGAGTCCAAAGCCACTTGTGTCCACTGTAGCAAGAATTCCTTGTTGTTAAATCTGTACAAAAAACTAAGAAGAAAGTTAACCAAAATGTAAACTTTAAAGAGAATTACTTACCGTCCTTCCCCGGCAACGGCGCCAAAACTTTGATCGAGCCAAACCTGCACAAAAAAATACAGAAATTTAGAACAGTGCGAAGTCATCAATTCTACCGTGTAGCCTAGGGTTAACGGGTCGTGATCCACAGGGAGGGACAGCGATGGAAGCGTTATGTAAGTTTTTTCTTTTAATTTACCAAAATTAGTTAATACTTATCTTCTCAGTTTAGAAAATAAAAATGTTAAGTTAAGTTAAGAAAAAGATGATAGATGAAGAGATGGTGGTATCGTTGTTGTTTTATCTATAAAAAGAAAAAGAACCAAAAAAGAGATAAAAAAAGTGTTGATGCAAAAATTAGAAAAAAAAAGAAATAAAAGAAGAATATTTACCTCTACTATTGAACCATAATAAAATGTACCTTAGCATCGAGTAAAGCAAAGTAGTAGAAAGAATAAATGAGATCAAGGCTTTGGCGAGATCGAGCACAACGAAGAAAAGTGGGAAACCTCCATTGATTGTCACCTTCAATATAAGCTTCTTGAAGAAAAATTACAATAGTATCACTCTACAATAACTCTTCCTCTCTTTTGATTATGTAACTCTCTCTAGCCTAAAAATAAAATAAAATAAAGAAAATAAAAATTACATTGAAGAAGAAAAGAAAAACCTAAACTAAAGCTCTCTCTCTCTCTCTGAGATGGTGCTCTCCCCTTGCCTTTGAGATTGCAGGTATTTATAGAAGAAATGCAGAGGTTAGAGGAGTATAAAGATAGGGAAAGCTGGCTTTTCTGAATTTGAATCCTCCCCTTATCTCCAAACTTGATTTGAGGTGGATATTCAGTTCTGATCTGCAGTTTGTTGGCGTGTTGATTACTGAATATCACTTATCAAATGATAGAATTAGAAATAATGATTAACATAAGAGTTGTAGCTCTGTATGTCTTCTTTCTGGATCATCTTGAATTATTAGATTTGAGATTTTGTAGCGAAAGTTATGATTCAAATACTAAAATATATCCAGTCAGAGTCTGAATCAAACTTGCTTCATCTCATCCGTTGATCTTCTCTCTATCCATTTATCTCTCTGTATTTGATATTATCCTCAAATGATCTTTAGCTAATCAAAATGGATTTATAGAAATCTGAATTTTGTTGATTTCTATTTGGTGCTATCTTTCTGATTTGCTCTGATCTTCAGCTGAACATTTGCCCCAATCCTTTATTTGTTCTAACTAGATCTGGGATCATCCTCAGCTAACCAAATAGATCCAGTTAAATTTGAATTTAACTGGTATTTATTTGATTTAATCCTCTTTCTCTTCATTATTATCTTCTATAAAATAGACATTTAAGACAAAAAAATTAGCAGATTTATTACACGATAAGTGTAGGAGTGTAATGTAAAGAATACAAAATATGTGTACGATAAAAGAACATAAAGTTAGAGCATGAAATATGAGAGTTAGATTGCTTGTGAGAGAGTTAGAACCCTTCATCTAAGCTATCCATAGCTCTTTCTTGCACAAGGCTCATTGGCATGCTATAGATTCATGTGGGTTATCATTCAAGTAATTAGGGGTAGTGGGTTAGTAGTTAGTTAGCCATGCAAGAAGAAGATTAGTTAGACATGAATAAAAAGCATGAAATGTAAAGCTTGTAAGAGATGTAAGAAATTGTTAGAGACATAAATCAAAAAGCACAAAGTAGAAGATGCAAGAAAGAGTAATGAGGAAAGAAGTAATCCTTGTATTGATTTGTCACATGAATCAATCACAATAGCACTCTCTCTTCCTCACTCAATTTCTGGAAAAAAAAACCTAGACTAAGGTTGCAATGATGCAAGAGAAGAACAAGTACAGTAGCACAAGCAATTACAATACTCTGCTCTCCGTTTTCTTTCTAACCCTTTCTTGGGTGAATTTACATGGTATTTATAGGCTGCATTGGCTTGGGGAGCACGAAACGAGGGGACACTTGTCCTTGATCCGTGGCTTTATCCACCGGATTGCCGCAAAAACACGGCAAAAGCCGCATTTTTGGCGGCTTAATTAGGCGCTCTTTGCTTGATCCGATTCCAGCTATCTCTCTTTTAGAAGGGGAGCTCCGGGCAATATCCAATTCTTCATGTACTTGGGCTAGCATTAGTCCAGGTTCATCCTTTTATTTTTAGGATTAATCTACCCCTATCTAGAAGGATCTTTGTTGCTCCTCAAGAAACAAAATCTGAAAATTGGCTGGAAAATCAGAATTATGTTACAATCTTGCCCTTGACCTTTTAATTATCTGCAAAATACTTAAAAGAGATTTGTTAGTAACATAATTAACATAATTTTGTAGAAAATGTGATGATAATGATGCAAAATTGACTACAAATCATACCCCCACACTTATCTTTTTGCTCATTTTTGAGCAAAATAAAAGGCAAAAACTAAGAAACTAAACTAAGAAATTATTACACCACTTTGGCAGGTGACGCGATTGCACTAAGCACATGCAACGAGCTGTTAAATCTCTATGTTACCCAAGAGGAAGAGTTTTGTCTCCTAAGGGTTTTCAGCGGATTATACCCACAAAATCCATAAAAAAGGAAACAAATATTAGTGGTTTTTTAAAGAAAGAAAGAAAGAAAGTTTATAATTCATTTTTGCAAAAATTTACGTGATCTTATGGTTTTAGGTTAACCTAAACTATTCCTTCCAAATTATAAGTCAGCATTCGAAGCTTTGTCTTCAATTAAGGTTAAGTTTCAAAAGTAAAGAGATCATTGCATTTTGCATCATGCCCAGAATATATACACTTATATGTATGAGGAATTGCACTTAGAGTATGATACCTTTACTTATATTTTCATATATACACACGCACACACGCACACACACAAACATTATTATTATTATTTTTTATATAGACATATATGTACACTTATTATTTTTCTTAGCTTTATTACGCTTTCTAATTTATCCATGTAGCGATTCTTGCACAGATAACGCCCAGACCAGATGATCTTAGGACATCAGATGAGAATACATCCATAGGGTTCAAGGACTCCAGTAAACAAGGCCACGAATTCTAAGGACTTAACCACCTTTAGGCATGACTGATCATGCTTTTTAAGGCACAACTAACCAGCATAATTGGTGATCAAGTGTTTATTTATTTATATTTACAACAATTTTTTTATTATATATATATTTTATAAATAAAGGTAGTCAGGTCTTTGTTTTAATCCTCAACATATAAATGTATATAATAATAAGAAAAAATTCAAAATCTAATTATCTTTCTACTCATTCTTTCTTAACCTAAAAATCCAACAATTCTTCTTATTTGACTAATATTAAGAAAAGGTAGTTTAGAGTTTTCCTCATTCCTATGATCAAGTTAATTTTCTAAAATAGATCAAAAAAAAAATTTTAAAGGAAGAGAAATTTCCTAAAAGAAAAAAATGTTTTTTTATAAAGGAAAAGAAATTAACTAAAAGAAAGGAAAAACAAAAAAAAATCTAAAAAGCTAAAAGAAAGAAAAAATCTAAAAAAATCTAAAAAGAATGAAAAATCTACATTAGTATTCCCCTACACCTATCATATGCATTATCCTCAATGTATGAAAAATGAAATGTGAATGAATACGATAGGTAATGGTACGAAATCACCTCGGGCGCCTACTTTGGCCAGCTGAAGTACTTGGGCCCATATATTGAAAACGCTGCAAACCCTCTTCAATTCGTTCTAACCTCTCATTTTGTTCCTCCACTCTTTCCCTTAATTTGGCTTGCTGATTAGTCTCTAAATATGCATATTTCATACCACATATTATCATTTATTTAATAATAAATTCTGTTAATAATACATCTCTTGTTTGTTTCTAGGTCTATGGCATGAAATAAAGAAGAAGCCTAAAAATCTCATTTAATTGGTGATTTAAAGCATACACATATAGCCATTGACTTTAGAAGGTGGTTCTGTCAAAACCAGGCGCCCATATCCAGAAACTAGGGGCTACAACCGATAGGGGACAAACTGACAGTGCAGCGCCAGCAAGGCCGCGGAAATACGGCTGTACCATGGAGCCACGCGTCAAGATTTGATGCGCGACTCCGTACACTCTCCCTGGTGCCCCTTTTTGCCTATAAATACCCTGGGATTTTTGGAACTCAGGAGAGAAGACTGGGGAGGAGAGTTTTAGGGTTGTTTCTTTTTCATGTATGTAATTTTTAGGGTAGTTTAGGTTAGTTGTTCTTTTTATTCCTCTTTTGTATTTTTCATTTCTTGTAGATCTTATAATAGGGTAGAGAGTAGTACATAGGATGAAAGCAAGAGTGCTTGTAATAGAGGGTGACACTCTATGAAAGGTTCTCTCTTTATCTCTCCTTGTTTTTTCTCTCTAACTTCTTTTACATGCTTAGTTAATTTTCTTTCATGGCAACTAACTACTAACCACTAACTTTCTAACTCCTTTCTTGATATTCCACATGAATCTAATAGCCTCTATTTAGCCTTGCTCTTATAAGAGCCATTGATGGCTCATGAAGATGGATTCTAATACTCTAACATCTAACTCTCTAACAAGCTAACATTACTTTATTCAATTCTTACTCTAGTTCAGTTTGATAGTTTAAGTGTAGCTTGCACTTGTTGTTGAGTTGGATGTGAAAGTGATCTTATAGGTCATGCTTTGAAACGCTCTTGAACCAAGGACTAGTGATGGCTAAGGATACATGCGAGGCAACTATCACTAAGAGGTTAGTACGGTTAGTGGAGTCATTAGTAGTTAGTAGCCATGAGTTTTCTTTCCTTTTTACTTTGTTTTAGAAATATACCAAAAATCACAAATACATTCTGTTCTATGTTTCCCACTTCTTTGTTTTCACTTATCCTTCTCTTTTCACTTTTTGTTTTGTTTTCTTTTGATTCTTTAAAATGTTGAAGAAAGTTTAAGACACACATGAATAGACCGGTAAAGCTTCTATCACTATTTGTCCTTGTGGATTTGACCCGTTTAGCTTCTATGCAATAACTGAAGTATCGAGGAAACCAAAGCACACACTTTAACTCTTAATTTCAAAATGACACTTTTTTGCGCGATTTTTCCCTGATCAAATTTTTGGGCTGTTGCCGGGAATGGCAACGGTTTGATTTCACGTTTTTGTTAACTTTTCTTTTTTGTTTTTGGTGTGCAGGTTAAATTTTTAGCATTGCAGAAGTTCACACTTGCTTTTGTGTGGCAGGGTAAATTATTATATATTGCTATATTTTGCTGCTAGTTTCTTTTTATATTATCTGTGCACTGTGATAATTTTAAAAACTAAAATATGGTAATTGGACGTTTTCAAAATAGTTTAGACATTTGCATTTAGGCACGTGTCAATTTCAATTTCAATATACTGTATTTTGTTCTGTTATTGTGATCTGGACCGAGGTGTACATCTGGCATTGCATATGGCATAGGACAAACACATGGAAAATTTACTCGCTTTGTGTGTTTATTCATTTCTATATTATACTCTTGCACGAATTGAAATTAAGGGCAAAACCCAAAGTAAGATAAGGTAGGGAAGTCACTACCCTCCTTTAGCCTAAAAATTACCTCCCCACTTACACAACCCAAACCTTAATAAAACTTGCTAGACATTGGCCCCTAGGGAAATCTCGAACTCATTTAGGAGATTGACCAAGGGAAAAGTTGTTAGAGTTTGACTCTTGTCTAATCTGTGTCTAAGGTTGGGGATTGAGAGGCGAAATCTCAAAGAACAATAGTTTGGCATAATTAGGCCTGTTGCTCCGGCACTGATACCTCCCACTGGTCTTGTCCCTACCTAGCCGATTAACTTGTGGTCAGATTTCTATAAGGTACCCCCCGTAAACAGTCTAACCAGTTAGGAGTCGTCTAGGTCTAAGTCAACCCTAGCATAGGCTTGTTTTCTTTTTCTTTTTGTTTATTTGTTTGTTTGTTTGTTTGTTTTTCTTTCTTGTAAATTATGATATGGATTTCAACAACAACAATTTTTTCAATCATAATATGAATCTATATTTCACCCTGACCTCATTTGAGTCGGATAACTCCAACCAGGCTATGTACAATATGAACTAATCATATAAGCTGGATTGGGATTATTCGAATCAATATGACCCATACCCCCAATCTTATGACCATAATTTTCAAAATAATTTCAACTCTTCATAGAGTCAATGGGGATTCACCTCCCCCAAATCAAATTTTCAACCACCTTGTCAACAATTTCCGCAATATTCATTCTCTAATTTTGCTTACTATACTCCTTTTCTCGAACCACCCTCTGAAGAAAAATCCGATTTGAAAAGGAGTATGAAAGCCATGCTTGAATCCCAAAACAAATTCAAAATTTGCTCATTTCACAATCCTTCTCACATCAAACTCCATATAGAACATCCAATTGAAGAAAAATCTGAGCAAGAAAAGAATTTGAAAGTCTTTTGTGAAACAGCGCAACAATTTTAAAATATGTTGGACTCATCATCTCAACAAAAATTTCAAGAGTCACACTCATCTTTTCTAGTCGCACCGATTCAAAATGAACAACCATCCATTCTGGAAATGAATATGGAACTCTTGCGTGATTCCGAGCAACAATCGCAAAATCTGATGGACTCACGACTTCACCATAATTTTCAAAATCAACTTTCATACTCTCCTTTTCAAGAAAAACTAATTGCAAAGAGTATGAAAGATATGATTCAGATTCAAAAATTTGTTACCCGGCTTATCAGTTGTGTAGACTCAATAATGAGTGAATTGATCAATGAGAATGAGGAAAGTCTTTCTTGTCAACCTTTGACCAATCCTTATATCCCTAACTCTACCGATTGGACCAAAGAATCAGGTTATTTTAAAAACCAAGATTCAATTTTAGCATATCCATTTGAACTTGACCAAACACCAAGTTTTGAAAATCACATTGACATTTTGGTAAGTTACCCCTTTCTTGAAATTGAAATTGAACATGAAAGTGATCCTGAACCTTAATTTGAATTCTATTTCACTTTTTGACTCAATAATGACTCTGGTATCTTTACCAGACTTTTTTTCCTATTCTAGAGTCAATATTGAATCCTGTTCCTGTACACCATGAAATTGAATCACCAATATTTTACGATCACATTCCGTTAATGGGGAAAGTGTGTGAACATCAATTCTTTAGTTTGGACCTCATTTTTGAACCAATTTTGACTCCCACTTTTGAATCTGACTTGATTTGAGTCAAATTTTTGAGTCGGTATCAGTTTTTGTTCTTGCTCCATTTGAGTCCAAATCATTCATCTCCCAAAATCACACTTCATTGTTGGACGAAGGTGTTGAACAAAATAACTCAAGAATTATTTTTAAAAATTGGAAACTGGTTGGGGATAATTTTTTAAATAAGACCATTCACTTCATCATTCTTTTTGTTAGTTATATTCGAAAGGTCACTGGTGGGTTCCTGTGAAGTCCACAATATATGCTTTGGGTCACATTTCAGGGCCAATCAGACTACCACTGGAGCCACCAACTTGAGGTAATTTTTCTTTCCCTATTTGTTTCATGCATATACACATTCATGTTGCATTGAGGACAATGCATGAGATAAATGTGGAGGAGGATTTACTAACATAGTTAGTTTTAATTTTTCTTTCTTTACACTTCTTTTTAGAAAATTTTAGATTTTTCTTTTGTATAGAAACTCTTTTCTTTTCTTTTTACAAAATTTTTTGAAATATGAGAAATAGTTTTGATTTATTTTTTAGAAAGTTAAGAGGATCTTAGGAATTAAGAAAGCCTAAAATTATGAATTCTAAACCGAGTTAAAATACTAGATCTTGTTTAAATTTTAAGATAAGAAAGTAAGATTGAAAAGATAATTTGATCTTAAATTTTTTGCCTTAGATATATGCACTTCATACTTACACAATTTTTTGGATTGAAATAAAGACTGAAAATATCATAAAAAATATGTATATTAAAAATGATGATAAAACCACTTATTGAAGCTAGATAGTTATGCCTCAAGAAGCATTTTCACACCTAAAATGGTGGACAAAAATAAAATAATCCCCTTTAGTTTTGTGGCCATGTTTACTTGAGTCCTTAAGCCCGAGGGATGTTTTCTCATCTGGTGCCCTAAAACTATCTGGTTTAGGAATAACTGGCTAAAGGCTCACTACTCGGGTAAGCTAGAAAGCTTAAGAAAACTAATGAAAAAAGAAAAAAAAATGATATAAATAAATGGCATAAAAGTTAAAGTCGATATCCCAAAAATTTTCATAGTTCACAAAGTGCATATTTTCTATGAGTTTTTATGAAAGATCACAGAATCGATTCAAAATTTATAACAAGATCTTGCATTTAGACTTAGTTTAAGGAAGAAAAATTTCTGGTTAACCTATGACCTTGGATCTCTTAAATTTTCTGCAAAAATATTTCAATACTTTTCTTTATTTCAAAATGCGATTTCAAAATACAAATATTTGATTTCTTTTTTTTATAGATTTTATGGGTGTAATCCGCTGAAAACCCTCAGGAGACAAACTCCTCCTATAGGAGAAACCTAGAGGTTTAACGACATGCTGCACATGCTCAGTGCAATCGCATCAACTGTAAAAGTGATGTAATAATTTTCTTAGTTTTTCTATTTTGCTCAGGATGAGCAGAAGATAAGTGTGGGGGTGTGACTAGTCTCTAAATATGTATATTTCATACCATATCTTCTCATTTATTCAATATTAAATTCTGTTAATAACACCTCTCTTGTATGTTTCTAGGTCAACGGCATGAAATGAAGAAGAAGCCCAAAATCCAATTAATTGGTAATTTAAAGCCTACACATATAGCTATTGACTTTCGAAAGTGGTTCTATCAAAACTAGGCGCCCATATCCAGAAATGAGGGGTTACAACTGAGAGGGGGACAAACCGACAGTGCGTGCCAGAAGGCGCCGCGTGCACGTCACCAGTACGGCCACAAAAATGCGGCCATGGCCGCATTTTCGCGACCATACCATAGAGCCACGTGTCAAGATTTGACGTACGTCTCTGTACACTCTCCTTAATGCCCACTTTTGCTTATAAATACCCTAGGATTTCCAGAGCTTAGGAGAGAAAAGTGGGAAGAAAAGTTTTAGGATTGTTTCTTTTTCATATATGTAGTTTTTAGGGTAGTTTAGGTTAGTTGTTCTTCTTCTTTCTTTTTGTATTTTTCATTTCTTGTAGATCTTGTAATAGGGGAGAGAGTAGTACATAAGATGAAAGCAAAAGTGCTTGTAATGGAGGGTGACACTCTATGAAAGGTTCTCTCTTTATCTCTCCTTGTTTTCTTCTCTTTAACTCCTTTTACATGCTTATCTAATTTTCTCTCATGACAACTAACTACTAACCACTAAATTGCTAACTCCTTACTTGATAATCCACATGAATCTAATAGCCTCTACTTGGCCTTGCTCTTGCAAGAGCCATTGATGGCTCATGATGATGGATTCAACACTCTAACATCTAACTCTCTTACAAGCTAACATTACTTTATTCCATGCTTACAATAATTTAGTTTTGATAGTTAAGTGTAACTTGTACTTGTTGTTGAGTTGGATGTGAAAGTGATCTTATAGGTCATGCTTTAAAACGCTCTTGAACCAAGGACTAGTAATGGCCAAGGATACATGTGAGACAACTATCACTATGATGTTAGCATGGTTAGTGGAGCCATTAGTACTTAGTAGTCATGAGTTTTCTTTTCTTTTTACTTTATTTTAGAAATATACCAAAAATCACAAATACGTTCTTTTCTATGTTTTTCACTTCTTTATTTTCATCGCATCCTTCTCTTTCCACTTTTTGTTTTGTTTTGTTTTGATTTTTTAAAACATTGAAGAAACTTTAACACACATTGTTGGCCCAAAGGCCTATCGATCTTGTTTTGATGATGATTAACTCATGTAGTTATAGTACTAATGATCTTGTATTTAATTTATCTCAAATATTTATCAGGATCTTAGTAAGTGTTTAGCTTCAACAAAGGATATTTTGGAGCTAACACGTGTTGATTCAAGAGCTCGCGCATCAAGATTGCATTAAGTACTCAAGAGGAGTCTAGCTCATTGGATTATGGTTTGGACCAAGTCAAGAAGGAGAAGAAGATATTCCAGAGAAGATTTTCAAGAACACTTGTGTCATATTTGTAAGTGTTAAGATTTATTTTTAGACAAAATGTAAAGGATAGATTAGTTGTGGATTGCTCAAGCTCATATACACACACACACAAAATTTATATGTGTTTTCATAAAATAGTTTTGATTTTAGAAAATTCCGTTTTAGTTTTTGAGCTTCAAAATATACATCTCTATGTTTTATGATTAGAGTTCATCAAAATGAGTTTATATGGTTTATATGTATTTTGGATTTCTTCTATACATATTGTTGGTTCAAATATTTAGAAAAACTTAATTGGTGTTTCTATATCATGGTTTGAGTTTTGAATTTATCAAAATCGAGTTTAGAGCTTATTGTCAAAAATGTAGATATTTCATATCATATGTGTATTGGATCATATCCATATACACTAAGCTTCAAAAGTGTTTAAAATATGTTGTTTTTGTAGTTGGAGAAGTTTGAAAAAAATCGTTTTTCAATTTGGAGATCGTTTTTGAAAAATACAGATTTTTATTTAAGACAAAATTTCTATATTACAAAAATGGTTCAAAATGTTTGTAACGTGTGTTCAATTTTAATTACACATGTTTGTACATGAAAGTATGTTAATGAACCTATTTTTATAGATTTTATGTGATTTTATGAGAATTTATAAGATTTTATTAAACCAAAATTTAATTTGTAAAATGTCTGTCCAGGTCTTCTAACGGTCGACCGGCCAGTCGACCGATACAAAAGTTGGTCGACCGATGTGCACAGGCGTGCACAACCAATTTAGCTTGAGGGCCGGTCGACCGAACCGGTCGACCGCCAGAGATTTTTGCTCTCTGGATTTCAAGAGAAAGGTCTGAGCACAGGCTCGGTCGACCGGCAGGGTGCAACGGTCAAAAATTTGACCGTTGGCCGGTCGACCGGCCGTCGACCGACAGCAACATCAGCTGCTGAGCTGGCCTACAACGACTAATTTTTGGGAGCCTATAAAATGGGATTCCCTTGGGCTGTTTTCTACAAGATTTCAAGAGAGTTTTTGAGCTAGTTTTTTCTACCTATCTTAGAGGTTTTCTCCACTTGTTTTAGAGCTAAAACTTTCATATCAAAAGGAGAGTTTTCAAGAGAGATTTTCAAAAGTGATTTCTTGAGATTTTCACCATAAAATCTATCCTAGTTTTCTCACACAATCTTGAGCTATCCATTGCTATATCAATCCTCTAGGGATCTTTGTTGTGAGAGTGTTTTTAGGTGATCAAAGTGTTGAGATCACCAAAATGTTCATTCTTATATTTGAGGAAGCAAACTTGAGGATTCGTGTTGTTTCGAGTTCTTGTAGGAGCTTGGTGTAGAGGTGCTACCTCAGCAAGCTAGTGTGCTTGCGTGTGTTGTTCTGGCGGGAACAAGTGAGGGACTTGCGGGTCTAGAGTTCTGGTGTGAACTCGTTGTAGGTGTTGCGCCACAGAGTGATCTTTCAGGATCGGTTTTAGTGGAAATCCTTCATAGTGTTGAAGGCGGGGACGTAGAGTAAGGGTGCTCGAACCTTGAAACAAATCTCCCGTATTTGTGATTGCTCTCTCTCTCACTTGTGTTTACATATCTTGCATGCTTACATTGCTTATATCTTTATATGCTTGATATATCTTGTGCTCTATTGTTATATGCTTGGGATTGTGTGCTCACACTTGTATTCAACCAAGAGAGCTATAGTGGCACCTCAACTCTTAATCTAGAGGAATCTTGAGGAGATAGTCCAGAGCCCTTCACCGGAAATTCGGCTACACTCTTGTGTTATACCTTGTGTGTTTAGCTTAATAGTTTTAGTTTTCTTAAATAATTTTTAATTCTATATCATTAGCATTAGATTAGCTACAACACCTATTCACCCCCCTTCTAGGTGTATTTTCAATTGGTATCAGAGGTTGGTGCTCTTGATTTGGGTCTAACAACCTAGAGTTAAAGATCCTCATTTTAGCTAATCACAATATTTGTTTACACACACATGGACTTCATTACACCTCTCATGTTTGATATTCTTAACATTCCAACTTGAAAAGTTAAGATGTCTATGTACCTCAAAGCCCTAGGAATTCATGTTTATTTTGCTACTATTAAAGATTCTTATTGTTTAAATGGCAAATACCTTGAGGCTAATGCAAAAACCCTTCATACTTTAAGATCTACCCTAAATGATGAATATTTATCTAGGGTTGTTAACTTTGATTTGGCTTTTATAGTATGGAACACACTTAATTCTCTTGGTGAACAAAAGCAATACTATGCGGGGAGTGACTTGGATGATGGAAGTGATGCTTCCAACTTATGCTACATGGTCCAAGGGGATGACCCCTTAAGGTAAATTCTGAATCCGAGCTTGATGAGGATGTTGACATGTCATATGATGAGCTTGCTTTATTTTACCAACAAATTCTTGAAAAATATGATGTGCTTAAAAAGGATAATAAAAGATTGAAAAATAAATTTGAATGTATTTTAAAAGAAAATGAAATTTTGAAAAAGGAGAATATTTTCTTGTGTTCTAAATTAAATGATATTTGTGAAGGAAATAATTCTTTGAAAAATAAAATCACTTTGATGGAAAAAGAAAAAGAAATTGTTTTGAAAGAAAACAACTCTTTGAAAAGAAAAATTGTTTCAAAAGCAAAAGAAAACATTTCTAAAAAGAAAAAGATTGTTGATTCTCATTCTTGCCATGCTTTCATGCTACTATTAATAAAAATGAGATTCAAATCTTAAAAAATAGAATTAATTGTTTGAGCTCAACTTTGAGTAATTGTGCATTTAACCATTCTACATTGGAAATCTTGTTTCAAAAGAAACAAGCTCCACATGTTCATGCACATAACTCACGGCATACATATGCACACTATGCACATCATGATCACACTCATTATCATATACATGTTAGAGTGTACACATTTACACATTGTGGCCGCAAAGGCCATTTAGCAAAGTTTTGTTTTGATAGACTAAATCATATAAATTTTGCAAATAATAATGTTTGGGTTCCTTATGATGCTAACCCTCATGGACCCAAAAAGAAATGGGAACCAAAATCCCCACCTCTTGCGTTTGATGTTGGTGTGGGCTCTCACATGACGTGAGAGGAATGGTGCCTTGGTGGTGGATGCATGTGGAGCTAGATGGACATACCATATTGTTGCATCGCTATCAAGGAAGTTCGGTGGGCGGACCACCATGGTTTGGAGGTTTAGAGAATAGTGCATATTGGTTTTGGTAAATATCTCTAACTCCCATATAGTTTACATGCTTTTATATTTGATAATTTTTAGCATGTTTAAATTTTATGCTCGTGTTTTGTACTTCATGTGGTGAATACTTGTTTAGATGTATTTTTCATTAAAACTTGTGAATATACTTGTACAAGTAGTGAGCTACACTACATTATTATATGTTTGTGTCTCATTACTCATTTGTACTCATTACATGTACACTTATAACCCAGTTTTGATGATTCTTTCATTTATACTTGTTTTCCCTATTTTGTACATGTTTTGCTTCATGTATATATTATTTTTGTCTAAAACTAATAAATATACATGTATACCCTTGAGTCACTTGCCTTCATGCAAATTATATTATGGACTCGTTTCTGTTTGGAATATGTATGTATATCTTAGTTTTAATAGAACATACCTCGAAGTTTGTTTAACTGAAAATTAAAATGATTTTCGTATGTTTTGGTATTTTGAGCTCTACTCATTAATTTCATGAATATGCTATTCACATGATCTTGTGCACTCACATTATTTTTGTTTACTTATATACTTGTTTTATGAACATATTTTTGAGCTTTATAGATCTTGAGTGACATTTTTTGTGTACTTAGCAATGATTCATGAGATATGTGATTTGGTTTCATATTTGAAGGATTTTTTAACTAGTTTTTCAAAAATTACTTTAAATTAGTTATTTATTCTTTATTTGGTAGTGTTTTCAATCCATAATTATTTTCAAATCTTATTTTTAAAAACTTCTACCCTTTAAGGGCGGATGGTTGGGCGATCATGCCTTGTATGCTCAAAATTTATAATCTATTTAAACATGTGCATGAAAGGGAGGTAGCTATGAGATATACATGATATTAATAAAAATTCTATTTTTTTATACTCATATATATTTCCTATATATGTATGCTTCAAATTTCAATTAATATCAATTTCAATTAGTATTTCCATTTTCATACATATATATGATTTGATTGTGCTTGTTTTAAAATATCTTTGCATTGTTAAAACACAAATTATGTTTATGCTAAGCTTGCCTAATTTTTAAATGTTAATTGGTATCTTTATGAGCTTATGCATTATTTTCAATTGGTATTTCAATTGGTATCAAAATATACTTCATATTTTACCTTTCAATTGGTATCAAAAATTTACAAGATATTTCATTGGTTTCTAAAAACTTACAATGTTTCATTTTCAATTGGTATCTAAAATTAGTTTTTTAAATGGTATAATCTATTGGTACTTCAAAATTTTTTTAAGTGGTACCAACTTTTGTTTTGTCAACTACATTTGATTTCATTGGTATCAAAATTGTTTTGTTGACTTAAGAAATTTCAAAAAAATTTGTTTTTAAATATTATCAAAATTTTTGTTAATATATATTGCCTATATGCAAGGGGAGCTTAACATCTCTTCTATATATAGATTCTGAAAATCACCTAGAGGGGGGTGAATAGGTGATTATGCTAATCTAATTAACTTAATGCGGAATTTAAAAACTAATTGCAATTAACAAGAGATGCACACTCAAACAAGCCAAGCAAATATGAATGAACAATATGAATTGATGCAAGGCACAAAGTAAAGAGAGAGAAAGTAAGAGCCAAGGGATCAAGCGCAAATAACGAGATATGTTTCGAGGTTCGAGCACCCAGCTCTACATCCCCGCCTTCACCCAGAAGGATTTTAAGTCCACTAGCTTGTCCACAAAGGACTCCCAAAAAGGGAACCTCCACCGAGGATTTGGGGCAATCACAATTACAAGGAGTACCCAACTCCTCTCCTTACAAACACAACCTCCTCCTTGAGGCACAACTCCAAGCCAACAATAATCACCTCACAACTTGAGGGATTAGCACAAACTAATACAAGGATCACCTTACAACTTGAGGGATACAACCCAAAGGCACAAAGCCAAGAAAAGATTGGGTTTACAACTTAGTGGTCTAAACAACAACCACAAACAATTTCTTTCTCCCACACAAAGATCCTATAGAATAAGAAAGTAGATGTAGCTCAAGTGTGGAGAAAACCAATGGAATGGAAATCAAAATCACAAAGAAAATCCTTGGGAAAAACTGAAACCAAGATATAGAAGTTGAATCAAAAACTTTTCCCAAAAACCCTTTTCTTTGATCTTCCAAACCCTAGCAAAAACACCAAATAGATTGTTCAATTTAAAGCCCAAAAACTTCTTTTGAATGCTGTGAAAACACTAGAGAGTAAGGAAAAATTCGCACAAAAAATCTTATGTAAAACTGGCCATTAATGGGGTATTTATAGCCCCCAGAAAAATATAGCCGTTGGCAGCCAAATCTGCCAAAAATGGCCTACCAGTCGACCGTGCGGTCGAACGGCCAACGGTCACATTTTAACCGTCGCCAGCTACCGGACGACCGCCCGGTCGACCGAAACAAACAGAGAGTTGCCTGCATGCAGTCGGTCGCCCGTGCGGTCGACCGGACCATGTGGCAGCCAGCGTGCACGTATCCGTGCACGTCGGTCGACTGATATGGTCGACCGGCTACTTGGTGCGGTCGACCGTAGGGGTCGACCGACCTAGCCTGGCAGAGACTGTTCTGGTCAGTAAAAACATGTAATTTTTAGTCCTAAAAATTCCCATTAAATCTCTAAAAATCCACAAAAATAGTTTTATCATTTTTCATTAAAATACAAACTTGTGTTAAAAAGTTTAACACAAATCTCAAACATTTTGAACTATTTTTGTGTTATAGAAATTTTGCCAAAAACCAAAAACTGTATTTTCTCAAACTTGGATTTTTGAATAGAAAATACGTTTCGTCCAAAACTCTTCCAAATACAAAAACATGATGTTAAACAACATTTAGGCATGATGTATATGGATATAATCCTATATACATGAAACACATATATATCCATGTTTTTGACATTAATTCCAAAATATGTTTTGTTAAAAATACCAAAACATAAAACACATGAATAAGTGAGTAAAAACTAAGTTTGTCTAGGAAATTAAGCATGCATGTATATAGAACAAATCTAATATACATTAAACTATGTAAACTTGTTTTGATCTATCTATTCATGAAAACCAAGATCGGTTAAACCAAAAACAGAAAAACCGAAAACCAATATTCAAAATATGAAACGTGTGTGTTGTGAACTTGAGCATATCATACTATTCTAATCTTTACAATTTGGATCTAAACACAAAACTAAACTATGGTACCGAAGTCTTCTTGTAGAGAGCAATCTCCAAGCCGACTTGATCCAGAACTCTTTGATCCACCGAGCAAGTGCTATATATGATCTTTGACGCTCGGGCTCTTGAATCAACATGTGAAAGCTTCCAAATCATCTTGTTGAAGCTAATCACCTGCTAATAACTTGATTAATGATCTGAAACTAAATAACACAAGATTATTAGTACACATAACTACATGAGTTAATCATCATCAAAACTAGGGTGGAAGGCCTTTGGGCTAACAATCTCCCCCTTTTTGATGATGACAAAACTCATGGAGTTATATATGCATGGATTAAAGTTAAGCTTCAAAGAAGCTCCCCCTTAACTCATGCATAAACAAATAAACATAAATATGCAATGAATATTAAACATGAATGCATACATAGATATGCATAAACAATAAATGGCTCTAGATACCAATGAAATGTTTAAAACAAAACATGCTCTAGAAACCAATTAAAATTAAACTAAATTAAACTTAATATATGCAAAACATAAACATGCATATATAAACCAAAATCTTTCTCCCCCTTTTTGTCAATCATCAACAAAGGGGTAAAAACCAAAACAAAACAAAATCTTCTCACCCTTTTTAATACAAAGAATCAATCATCAATAAAGGGTAAAAGCAAAACTAAATCAAATAAAATTTTCTCCCTTTTATTGTTCGAAACAATGAATCAAGAAAGGGTTAATAAGAATAATATTTTCCCCTTTTTTGTCTAAAACAAAAACAATCCCCTTTTTGTCTAAAACAAAAACAACACCAATTAGGGGTGACAATCAATTAAGGTACCAATTGAAAATATGTCAAAGAATAGCATCTTGATACCAATTGAAAGGAAACAAATAAAAAAAAATATTGATACCAATTTTAAGCAAAACACATGAAAATCTTGATACCAATTGAAATTTAAACATAATAAATTTTGAATGTCTAAACAAAAATTTGATACCAATTGTAAATATTTTTAATTTTGAACATATAATACCAAATATGAATTTTCAATCATAAAGTATGGGAGTGGAAACAAATACCAATTGAAAGATGAAATACAATTTTTCTCCCCCTTTATGAAATACCAACTAAAACAATGCGTAGGCTTGATACCAATTTAAAATTAATCAATTGAAACAAAGTTAAAGCTCAAGCGCTAGCATAAACAAGATTTTGTGCTTAAAGATATAGGGATATAATAAGCACAAATAAAACATATATATATGTATGAAAAATAGATACCAATTGAAATTGATACTCTTTGAAGTACAAGCATACATATACAAAAATATATGAGTATACAAAAATGTCAATATTGATACCAATTGAAAGAATTTCAATGATACCAATTGAAACAATAATAATGATCAAGTGTATACATCATATTATCCACCACCCAATCATGGTTCAAGTTTTAAATGATTTTCACTATAAGGCATACATGAGCATGATCTCCCATCCAACCTCCCATGAAGGTAGGGGTTTTCAAAAATATGTTTGAAAATAGAGTACGTTTGAAAATCTCTACCAAAAGAAGAATACGAACTAGTTAAATGGGAAATCTTGTTAACTAGTACGAAATCCTTCAAGTAAGGAATAAAACAAAATTGTTTTTCATGAAACACATGTAAATCACATGATTACTAAACACTCAAAGTCCATAAAACTCATATCAAATTCTCTTGAAAACAAATCATGAGTAAACTAATAAAGTGACTGTACAAGTATAATGTGACACATATCAACATGAAAATATTCAATTAAGCTTGTGTGAGATTCCTTAAAAACATGAAAACATGAGAAACTAAATTTTCATTACCAATCGAAATTACCTAAAAACATGAAAATCATAGAAACGATTTAAACTTCAAGGCATATGTATGTCATGTACAAACTAAAGTATACATACATATCCTAAACATAATGAGTCCACACAAGTATATGCATGAAGGCACGTGGCTCAAGGATGTGCATGTATAATCAATAGTTTGGACAAGATAGACATATACATGAAGTTAAAACACATGATCATAGAAACATATTCAAAATGAGGAATACAAGTTAGAATGCGTGAATCATCAAAACTAGACTATAGTAGCACATCTAATGGGTATAAATAAGCATCCAAGCACAAACATATATAAAGATTTATTTGTGGCCCACTATATGTACAAGTATAAATTCTAGTCTTAATGAAAACTAACATCTAAACAAGTAATCAAATCATTAAGCATTAAACGGGATATAAATCAATATGAAAATCATAAACATGATCATTATGTAAATCCACATGCTATTAGAATCAAGATATACATAATAGCCAAACAATGGTGAGAACACAACAAATGGGTCTATCTAAACATGGGTGATCTCAAAAGGCTATGCATGCATTTCAAAGATCTAATAATCAAGGCATTTAACATACTAAACATGAATCATCAAAACAAAAATCATAAAACATCCATATGATCATTATGAAGATGCATGTGCATTAGATCTAGGGCATACATATTAGTTTAAACAAGGTGAGAACACTAAATATAGATCCATATAAAACATGGGTGTCTCAAGTAACTAAACATGTATATCACTAATCTAATGATCATGGCATAATCATAATAATCAACAAACATTAAAACATGATATAAACAATAATATGAAAAGCATGCAAATAAAAACGGGAGTTAGAGAATGATACCAAAACTGATGAAGGCACCCTCTAGTTCTCCAAACCAATGGTGGTCCTTCTCCACCAAACTCCCCTTGAAAGTGATGCATCCAAATTTGTTTTCTTTTAAGTACGGAACGCATCCACTTCAAGGCACCGCTACTCTCACGTGATGCGAGAGCCCACACCTACATCAAATATTTTAGGGGTGGTCTTTGGTACCCATTTTCTTTTGGGTCCATAGGGGTTAGTATCTTTCCTAACCCAAACAAGATTATTTGCTAAATTTTCAATATGTAGACGATCATAGTAAAATCTAGCAAGGTGGCCTTTTCGACCACAATGTGTACATGTGTACACATGAGCATACATGTTATGGTTGTGTCCGTAATGAGCATGTGTATGCCGTGATGGGTGTACATGTAAAGATGGAACTTGTTTCTTGCGAACCAAGGTTTCCAAGCGTGTATGATTCAAAGTACATTGGCTCAAAGTGGAGCCCAAACATTCAACACTTTTCTTCAAAACATTTATATCTTTTTCAATACTTGAAGATAAAGTGGAGCATGCAATAGGTGTGCTAGAAGAAGAAGCTACACTAGCATGGCACACATGAGAATCAATATCAATTTTCAAAGATTCATTTTTCTTTAAAACTAAATCCAATTCTTTTGTAATGAAATCAATTTCATTTTTCAAAACAAGATTATCTTTTAAAACAAAATCCAATTTAGAAGATAAAACCTCATTGTTTTTCACAACATCATCACAATCATTTTTGCTTTTCAAAACATCAATCTCTTCTAGGGCAAGGTCTAGTTGAGATCTTACTGAGTCACGATCACTAGTAATCTCTTCCTTCTCTTGTAAAACCGATTCAAAAGTTGAGCATAAATCCTTCATTTCTTCTTTTAGTTCAAGATTATTCTTTTTCAAAAGATTATGTTTTTCCAAAAAATTTTCAAGCTTTGTGGCAAGTTTCATATTTAAGGTTTGAGCTTCTAAACAACCATCGCAATAGGAACTAGAGCAATCATCTAGTTGAGAATCCGATTGTACCTCAAGGGAGTCTTTCCCTTGGACCATGAGGCAATGCTCGTCGGACTCATCTTTTCTAGATCTTCTCAACTTGTTGACAATCCTTGGTAGCTCAGGAGAAGTCAATATGCTCCAAACTGCAAAAGCCGAATCAAAATGAGCAAACACGGGTAAAAGAAATTCATTAAGAGATGCTCTAAGTGTTTGAAGTGCTAATGCATTTTCCTTTTATGCTTGCTATTATTTAGGTGGGATTCTTGAGTGGAGGCTTGATAAACTAGATGTCCTAGGCTTTTCAAATGACTAGTCATCTTGGCTATCCAAAAATCATGTCTAGTAAAGTCAAACATAGGAGGGCTAGCCATGAGTGCAAACTAAATGTGTGCAAATGAAAATGCAAATGAAGATTAGCAAACCAAGATCTCACTCCTAGGTGGTTAAACCTAAATATCAGGAGCGTAGGCTCTGATACCAATTGAAAATCACCTAGAGGGGGGTGAATAGGTGATTATGCTAATCTAATTAACTTAATGCGGAATTTAAAAACTAATTGCAATTAACAAGAGATGCACACTCAAACAAGCCAAGCAAATATGAATGAACAATATGAATTGATGCAAAGCACAAAGTAAAGAGAGAGAAAGTAAGAGCCAAGGGATCAAGCGCAAACAACAAGTTATGTTTCGAGGTTCGAGCACCCAGCTCTACATCCCCGCCTTCACCCAGAAGGATTTTAAGTCCACTAGCTTGTCCACAAAGGACTCCCACAAAGGGAACCTCCACCGAGGATTTGGGGCAATCACAATTACAAGGAGTACCCAACTCCTCTCCTTACAAACACAACCTCCTCCTTGAGGCACAACTCCAAGCCAACAACAATCACCTCACAACTTGAGGGATTAGCACAAACCAATACATGGATCACCTCACAACTTGAGGGATACAACCCAAAGGCATAAAGCCAAGAAAAGATTGGGTTTACAACTTGGTGGTCTAAACAACAACCTCAAACAATTTCTTTCTCCCACACAAAGATCCTATAGAATAAGAAAGTAGATGTAGCTCAAGTGTGGAGAAAACCAATGGAATGGAAATCAAAATCACAAAGAAAATCCTTGGGAAAAACTGAAACCAAGATATAGAAATTGAATCAAAAACTTTTCCCAAAAACCTTTTCTTTGATCTTCCAAACCCTAGCAAAAACACCAAATAGATTGTTCAATTTAAAGCCCAAAAACTTCTTTTGAATGCTGTGAAAACACTAGAGAGTAAGGAAAAATTCGCACAAAAAATCTTATGTAAAACTGGCCATTAATGGGGTATTTATAGCCCCCAGAAAAATATAGCCGTTGGCAGCCAAATCTGCCAAAAATGGCCTACCGGTCAACCGTGCGGTCGACCGGCCAACGGTCACATTTTGACCGTCGCCAGCTACCGGTCGACCGCCCGGTCGACCGAAACAAAAAGAGAGTTGCCTGCATGCAGTCGGTCGCCCGTGCGGTCGACCGGACCATGTGGCAGCTAGCGTGCACGTATCCGTGCACGTCGGTCGACTGATACGGTCGACCGGCTACTTGGTGCGGTCGACCGTAGGGGTCGACCGACCTAGCCTGGCAGAGACTGTTCTGGTCAGTAAAAACATGTAATTTTTAGTCCTAAAAATT
Organism: Agave tequilana; assembly: GCA_038442645.1. Classification (NCBI taxonomy): domain Eukaryota; kingdom Viridiplantae; phylum Streptophyta; class Magnoliopsida; order Asparagales; family Asparagaceae; genus Agave; species Agave tequilana. The sequence goes on from JAVJIF010005283.1 coordinate 191,368, forward strand.
CTCATTAAATCTCTAAAAATCCAAAAAATAGTTTTATCATTTTTCATTGAAATACAAACTTGCGTTAAAAAGTTTAACACAAATATCAAACATTTTGAACTATTTTTGTGTTATAGAAATTTTGCCAAAAACCAAAAACTGTATTTTCTAAAACTTAAATTTTTGAATAGAAAATACGTTTTGTCGAAAACTCTTCCAAATACAAAAACATGATATTAAACAACATTTAGGCATGATGTATATGGATATAATCCTATATACATGAAACACATATATATCCATGTTTTTGACATTAATTCCAAAATATGTTTTGTTAAAAATACCAAAACATAAAACACATGAATAAGTGAGTCAAAACTAAGTTTGTCTAGGAAATTAAGCATGCATGTATATAGAACAAATCTAATATACATTAAATCATGTAAACTTGTTTTGATCTATCTATTCATGAAAACCAAGATCGGTTAAACAAAAAACGGAAAAACCGAAAACTAATATTCCAAACATGAAACGTGTGTGTTGTGAACTTGAGACTATTCTAATCTTTACAATTTGGATCTAAACACAAAACTAAACTATGGTACCGAAGTCTTCTTGTAGAGCGCAATCTACAAGCCGACTTGATCCAAAACTCTTTGATCCACCGAGCAAGTGCTATATATGATCTTTGACGCTCGGGCTCTTGAATCAACATGTGAAAACTTCCAAATCATCTTGTTGACGCTAATCACCTACTAATAACTTGATTAATGATCTGAAACTAAATAACACAAGATTATTAGTACACATAACTACATGAGTTAATCATCATCAAAACTAGGGTGGAAGGCCTTTGGGCCAACAATCTCCCCTTTTTGATGATGACAAAACTCATGGAGTTATATATGCATGGATTAAAGTTAAGCTTCAAAGAAGCTCCCCCTTAACTCATGCATAAACAAATAAACATAAATATCCAATGAATATTAAACATGAATGCATACATAGATATGCATAAATAATAAATGGCTCTAGATACCAATGAAATGTTTAAAACAAAACATGCTCTAGAAACCAATTAAAATTAAACTAAATTAAACTTAATATATGCAAAACATAAACATGCATATATAAACCAAAATCTTTCTCCCCCTTTTTGTCAATCATCAACAAAGGGGTAAAAACCAAAACAAAACAAAATCTTCTCACCCTTTTTAATACATAGAATCAATCATCAATAAAGGGTAAAAGCAAAACTAAATGAAATAAATTTTTCTCCCTTTTATTGTTCGAAACAATGAATCAATAAAGGGTTAATAAGAATAATATTTTCCCCTTTTTTGTCTAAAACAAAAACAATCCCCTTTTTGTCTAAAACAAAAACAACACCAATTAGGGGTGACAATCAATTAAGGTACCAATTGAAAATATGTCAAAGAATAGCATCTTGATACTAATTGAAAGGAAACAAACAAAAAAAATATTGATACCAATTTTAAGCAAAACACATAAAAATCTTGATACCAATTGAAATTTAAACATAATAAATTTTGAATGTCTAAACAAAAATTTTGATACCAATTGTAAATATTTTTCATTTTGAACATATGATACCAAATATGAATTTTTAATCATAAAGTATGGGAGTGGAAAACAAATACCAATTGAAAGATGAAATACAATTTTTCTCCCCCTTTATGAAATACCAACTAAAACAATGCTTAGGCTTGATACCAATTTAAAATTAATCAATTGAAACAAAGTTAAAGCTCAAGCACTAGCATAAACAAGATTTTGTGCTTAAAGATATAGGGATATAATAAGCACAAATAAAACATATATATATGTATGAAAAATAGATACCAATTGAAATTGATACTCTTTGAAGTGCAAGCATACATATACAAAAATATATGAGTATACAAAAATGTCAATATTGATACCAATTGAAAGAATTTCAATGATACCAATTGAAACAATAATAATGATCAAGTGTATACATCATATTATCTACCACCCAATCATGGTTCAAGTTTTAAATGATTTTCACTATAAGGCATACATGAGCATGATCTCCCATCCAACCTCCCATGAAGGTAGGGGTTTTCAAAAATATGTTTGAAAATAGAGTACGTTTGAAAATCTCTACCAAAAGAAGAATACGAACTAGTTAAATGGGAAATCTTGTTAACTAGTACGAAATCCTTCAAGTAAGGAATAAAACAAAATTGTTTTTCATGAAACACATGTAAATCACATGATTACTAAACACTCAATGTCCATAAAGCTCATATCAAATTCTCATGAAAACAAATTATGAGTAAACTAATAAAGTGACTGTACAAGTATAATGTGACACATATCAACATGAAAATATTCAATTAAGCTTGTGTGAGATTCTTTAAAAATATGAAAACATGAGAAACTAAATTTTAATTACCAATCGAAATTACCTAAAAACATGAAAATCATAGAAACGATTTAAACTTCAAGGCATATGTATGTCATGTACAAACTAAAGTATACATACATATCCTAAACATAATGAGTCCACACAAGTATATGCATGAAGGCACGTGGCTCAAGGATGTGCATGTATAATCAATAGTTTGGACAAGATAGACATATACATGAAGTTAAAACACATGATCATAGAAACATATTCAAAATGAGGAATACAAGTTAGAATGCATGAATCATCAAAACTAGACTATACTAGCACATCTAATGGGTACAAATAAGCATCCAAGCACAAACATATATAAAGATTTATTTATGGCCCACTATATGTACAAGTATAAATTCTATTCTTAATGAAAACTAACATCTAAACAAGTAATCAAATCATTAAGCATTAAACGGGATATAAATCAATATGAAAATCATAAACATGATCATTATGTAAATCCACATGCTATTAGAATCAAGATATACATAATAGCCAAACAATGGTGAGAACACAACAAATGGGTCTATCTAAACATGGGTGATCCCAAAAGGCTATACATGCATTTCAAAGATCTAATAATCAAGGCATTTAACATACTAAACATGAATCATCAAAACAAAAATCATAAAACATCCATATGATCATTATGAAGATGCATGTGCATTAGATCTAGGGCATATATATTAGTTTAAACAAGGTGAGAACACTAAATATAGATCCATATAAAACATGGGTGTCTCAAGTAACTAAACATGTATATTACTAATCTAATGATCATGGCATAATCATAATAATCAACAAACATTAAAACATGCTATAAACAATAATATGAAAAGCATGCAAATAAAAACGGGAGTTAGAGAATGATACCAAAACCGATGAAGGCACCTCTCTATATCTCCAAACCAATGGTGGTCCTTCTCCACCAAACTCCCCTTGAAAGTGATGCATCCAAATTTGTTTTCTTTTAAGCACGGAACGCATCCACTTCAAGGCACCGCTACTCTCACGTGATGCAAGAGCCCACACCTACATCAAATATTTTAGGGGTGGTCTTTGGTACCCATTTTCTTTTGGGTCCATAGGGGTTAGTATCTTTCCTAACCCAAACAAGATTATTTGCTAAATTTTCAATATGTAGACGATCATAGCAAAATCTAGCAAGGTGGCCTTTTCGACCACAATGTGTACATGTGTACACATGAGCATACATGTTATGGTTGTGTCCGTGATGAGCATGTGTATGCCGTGATGGGTGTACATGTAAAGATGGAACTTGTTTCTTGCGAACCAAGGTTTCCAAGCGTGTATGATTCAAATTACATTGGCTCAAAGTGGAGCCCAAACATTCAACACTTTTCTTCAAAACATTTATATCTTTTTCAGTACTTGAAGATAAAGTGGAGCATGCAATAGGTGTGCTAGAAGAAGAAGCTACACTAGCATGGCACACATGAGAATCAATATCAATTTTCAAAGATTCATTTTTTTTAAAACTAAATCCAATTCTTTTGTAATGAAATCAATTTCATTTTTCAAAACAAGATTATCTTTTAAAACAAAATCCAATTTAGAAGATAAAACCTCATTGTTTTTCACAACATCATCACAATCATTTTTGCTTTTCAAAACATCAATCTCTTCAGGGCAAGGTCTAGTTGAGATCTTACTGAGTCACGTTCATTAGTAATCTCTTCCTTCTCTTGCAAAACCGATTCAAAAGTTGAGCATAAATCCTTCATTTCTTCTTTTAGTTCAAGATTATTCTTTTTCAAAAGATTATGTTTTTCCAAAAAATTTTCAAGCTTTGTGGCAAGTTCCATATTTAAGGTTTGAGCTTCTAAACAACCATCGCAATAGGAACTAGAGCAATCATCTAGTTGAGAATCCGATTGTACCTCAAGGGAGTCTTTCCCTTGGACCATGAGGCAATGCTCGTCGGACTCATCTCTCCTGGATCTTCTCAACTTGTTGACAATCCTTGGTAGCTCAGGAGAAGTCAATATGCTCCAAACTGCAAAAGCCGAATCAAAATGAGCAAACACGGGTAAAAGAAATTCATTAAGAGATGCTCTAAGTGTTTGAAGTGCTAATGCATTTTCCTTTTTATGCTTGCTATTATTTAGGTGGGATTCTTGAGTGGAGGCTTGATAAACTACATGTCATAGGCTTTTCAAATGACTAGTCATCTTGGCTATCCAAAAATCATGTCTAGTAAAGTCAAACATAGGAGGGCTAGCCATGAGTGCAAACTAAATGTGTGCAAATGAAAATGCAAATGAAGATTAGCAAACCAAGATCTCACTCCTAGGTGGTTAAACCTAAATATCAGGAGCGTAGGCTCTGATACCAATTGAAAATCACCTAGAGGGGGGGTGAATAGGTGATTATGCTAATCTAATTAACTTAATGCGGAATTTAAAAACTAATTGCAATTAACAAGAGTTGCACACTCAAACAAGCCAAGCAAATATGAATGAACAATATGAATTAATGCAAAGCACAAAGTAAAGAGAGAGAAAGTAAGAGCCAAGGGATCAAGCGCAAACAACAAGATATGTTTCGAGGTTCGAGCACCCAGCTCTACATCCCCGCCTTCACCCAGAAGGATTTTAAGTCCACTAGCTTGTCCACAAAGGACTCCCACAAAGGGAACCTCCACCGAGGATTTGGGGCAATCACAATTACAAGGAGTACCCAACTCCTCTCCTTACAAACACACCCTCCTCCTTGAGGCACAACTCCAAGCCAACAACAATCACCTCACAACTTGAGGGATTAGCACAAACCAATACAAGGATCACCTCACAACTTGAGGGATACAACCCAAAGGCGCAAAGCCAAGAAAAGATTGGGTTTACAACTTGGTGGTCTAAACAACAACCTCAAACAATTTCTTTCTCCCACACAAAGATCCTATAGAATAAGAAAGTAGATGTAGCTCAAGTGTGGAGAAAACCAATGGAATGGAAATCAAAATCACAAAGAAAATCCTTGGGAAAAACTGAAACCAAGATATAGAAATTGAATCAAAAACTTTTCCCAAAAACCTTTTTCTTTGATCTTCCAAACCCTAGCAAAAACACCAAATAGATTGTTCAATTTAAAGCCCAAAAACTTCTTTTGAATGCTTTGAAAACACTAGAGAGTAAGGAAAAATTCGCACAAAAAATCTTATATAAAACTGGCCATTAATGGGGTATTTATAGCCCCCAGAAAAATATAGCCGTTGGCAGCCAAATCTGCCAAAAATGGCCTACCGGTCGACCGTGCGGTCGACCGGCCAACGGTCACATTTTGACCGTCGCCAGCTACCGGTCGACCGCCTGGTCGACCGAAACAAACAGAGAGTTGCCTGCATGCAGTCGGTCGCCCGTGCGGTCGACCGGACCATGTGGCAGCCAGCGTGCACGTATCCGTGCACGTCGGTCGACTGATACGGTCGACCGGCTACTTGGTGCGGTCGACCGTAGGGGTCGACCGACCTAGCCTAGCAGAGACTGTTCTGGTCAGTAAAAACATGTAATTTTTAGTCCTAAAAATTCTCATTAAATCTCTAAAAATCCACAAAAATAGTTTTATCATTTTTCATTGAAATACAAACTTGCGTTAAAAAGTTTAACACAAATCTCAAACATTTTGAACTATTTTTGTGTTATAGAAATTTTGCCAAAAACCAAAAACTGTATTTTCTAAAACTTGAATTTTTGAATAGAAAATACGTTTTGTCCAAAACTCTTCCAAATACAAAAACATGATATTAAACAACATTTAGGCATGATGTATATGGATATAATCCTATATACATGAAACACATATATATCCATGTTTTTGACATTAATTCCAAAATATGTTTTGTTAAAAATACAAAAACATAAAACACATGAATAAGTGAGTCAAAACTAAGTTTGTCTAGGAAATTAAGCATGCATGTATATAGAACAAATCTAATATACATTAAACCATGTAAACTTGTTTTGATCTATCTATTCATGAAAACCAAGATCGGTTAAACCAAAAACAGAAAAACCGAAAACCAATATTCCAAATATGAAACGTGTGTGTTGTGAACTTGAGCATATCATACTATTCTAATCTTTACAATTAGGATCTAAACACAAAACTAAACTATGGTACCGAAGTCTTCTTGTAGAGCGCAATCTCCAAGCCGACTTGATCCAGAACTCTTTGATCCACCGAGCAAGTGCTATATATGATCTTTGACGCTCGGGCTCTTGAATCAACATGTGAAAGCTTCCAAATCATCTTGTTGAAGCTAATCACCTGCTAATAACTTGATTAATGATCTGAAACTAAATAACACAAGATTATTAGTACACATAACTACATGAGTTAATCATCATCAAAACTAGGGTGGAAGGCCTTTGGGCCAACAATCTCCCCTTTTTGATGATGACAAAACTCATGGAGTTATATATGCATGGATTAAAGTTAAGCTTCAAAGAAGCTCCCCCTTAACTCATGCATAAACAAATAAACATAAATATGCAATGAATATTAAACATGAATGCATACATAGATATGCATAAACAATAAATGGCTCTAGATACCAATGAAATGTTTAAAACAAAACATGCTCTAGAAACCAATTAAAATTAAACTAAATTAAACTTAATATATGCAAAACATAAACATGCATATATAAACCAAAATCTTTCTCCCCCTTTTTGTCAATCATCAACAAAGGGGTAAAAACCAAAATAAAACAAAATCTTCTCACCCTTTTTAATACAAAGAATCAATCATCAATAAAGGGTAAAAGCAAAACTAAATCAAATAAATTTTTCTCCCTTTTATTGTTAGAAACAATGAATCAATAAAGGGTTAATAAGAATAATATTTTCCCCTTTTTTGTCTAAAACAAAAACAATCCCCTTTTTGTCTAAAACAAAAACAACACCAATTAGGGGTGACAATCAATTAAGGTACCAATTGAAAATATGTCAAAGAATAACATCTTGATACCAATTGAAAGGAAACAAATAAAAAAAATATTGATACCAATTTTAAGCAAAACACATGAAAATCTTCATACCAATTGAAATTTAAACATAATAAATTTTGAATGTCTAAACAAAAATTTTGATACCAATTGTAAATATTTTTCATTTTGAACATATGATACCAAATATGAATTTTCAATCATAAAGTATGGGAGTGGAAAACAAATACCAATTGAAAGATGAAATACAATTTTTCTCCCCCTTTATGAAATACTAACTAAAACAATGCGTAGGCTTGATACCAATTTAAAATTAATCAATTGAAACAAAGTTAAAGCTCAAGCACTAGCATAAATAAGATTTTGTGCTTAAAGATATAGGGATATAATAAGAACAAATAAAACATATATATATGTATGAAAAATAGATACCAATTGAAATTGATACTCTTTGAAGTGCAAGCATACATATACAAAAATATATGAGTATACAAAAATGTCAATATTGATACCAATTGAAAGAATTTCAATGATACCAATTGAAACAATAATAATGATCAAGTGTATACATCATATTATCTACCACCCAATCATGGTTCAAGTTTTAAATGATTTTCACTATAAGGCATACATGAGCATGATCTCCCATCCAACCTCCCATGAAGGTAGGGGTTTCAAAAATATGTTTGAAAATAGAGTACGTTTGAAAATCTCTACCAAAAGAAGAATACGAACTAGTTAAATGGGAAATCTTATTAACTAGTACGAAATCCTTCAAGTAAGGAATAAAACAAAATTGTTTTTCATGAAACACATGTAAATCACATGATTACTAAACACTCAAAGTCCATAAAGCTCATATCAAATTCTCATGAAAACAAATCATAAGTAAACTAATAAAGTGACTGTACAAGTATAATGTGACACATATCAACATGAAAATATTCAATTAAGCTTGTGTGAGATTCCTTAAAAACATGAAAACATGAGAAACTAAATTTTCATTACCAATCGAAATTACCAAAAACATGAAAATCATAGAAACTATTTAAACTTCAAGGCATATGTATGTCATGTACAAACTAAAGTATACATACATATCCTAAACATAATGAGTCCACACAAGTATATGCATGAAGGCACGTGGCTCAAGGATGTGCATGTATAATCAATAGTTTGGACAAGATAGACATATACATGAAGTTAAAACACATGATCATAGAAATATATTCAAAATGAGGAATACAAGTTAGAATGCATGAATCATCAAAACTAGACTATACTAGCATATCTAATGGGTACAAATAAGCATCCAAGCACAAACATATATAAAGATTTATTTGTGGCCCACTATATGTACAAGTATAAATTCTAGTCTTAATAAAAACTAACATCTAAACAAGTAATCAAATCATTAAGCATAAAACGGGATATAAATCAACATGAAAATCATAAACATGATCATTATGTAAATCCACATGCTATTAGAATCAAGATATACATAATAGCCAAACAATGGTGAGAACACAACAAATGGGTCTATCTAAACATGGGTGATCTCAAAAGGCTATACATGCATTTCAAAGATCTAATAATCAAGGCATTTAACATACTAAACATGAATCATCAAAACAAAAATCATAAAACATCCATATGATCATTATGAAGATGCATGTGCATTAGATCTAGGGCATACATATTAGTTTAAACAAGGTGAGAACACTAAATATAGATCCATATAAAACATGGGTGTCTCAAGTAACTAAACATGTATATCACTAATCTAATGATCATGACATAATCATAATAATCAACAAACATTAAAACATGCTATAAACAATAATATGAAAAGCATGCAAATAAAAACGGGAGTTAGATAATGATACCAAAACCGATGAAGACACCTCTCTAGTTCTCCAAACCAATGGTGGTCCTTCTCCACCAAACTCTCCTTGAAAGTGATGCATCCAAATTTGTTTTCTTTTAAGCACGGAACGCATCCACTTCAAGGCACCGCTACTCTCACGTGATCTTGTGTTTAATTAGTCTTAGATATTTGATCAGGATTTAAGTAGGTGTTTAACTTTAACAAAGGAGTTTTGGGAGCTAAAACGTGTTAATTCAAGGGCTCGAGCATCATGATTGCATCAAGTACTCAAGAGGAGTTTAGCTCATTGGATCATAGCTTGGACCAAGTCAAGAAGGAGAAGAAGATGTTCAAGATAAGATTTTCAAAAAGACTTGAGTCATGTTTGTAAGTGTTAAGATTTGTTTTTAGATAAAATATAAAGGATAGATTAGTTGTGGATTGCTCAAGCTCATATACACACACATACAAAATTTATATATGTTTTCATAAAATAGTTTTGATTTTGGAAAATACCGTTTTGGTTTTTGAGCTTCAAAATATACATCTCTATGTTTTATGATTAGAGTTCATCAAAATGAGTTTATATGGTTTATATGTGTTCTGAATTTCATCCATATATATTGTTGGTTCAAATATTTAGAAAAACTTATTTGGTGTTTCTATATCATGTGTTTGAGTTTTGAATTTATCAAAACCGATTTTAGAGCTTATTGTCAAAAACATAGATATTTCATATCATATGTTTATTGGATCATATCCATATACACTAAGCTTCAAAAGTGTTTAAAATATCTTGTATTTGTATTTGGAGAAGTTTCGAAAAAATCATTTTTCAATTTGGAGATCGTTTTTGAAAAATACAGATTTCTATTTGAGACAAAATTTCTATATTAAATGGTTCAAAATGTTTGAATGTGTGTTGATTTTTAATCACACATGTTTGTACATTAAAGTATTTTGATGAACCTATTTTTATAGATTTTTTGTGATTTTATGGGAATTTATAAGATTTTATTAAACCATATTTTAATGTGTAAAATGTCTGTCCCGGTCTTCTGGCGGTCGACTGGCCGGTCGACTAATACGAAGTCGGTCGACCGATGTGAATAGACGTGCACAGCTAATTTGACTTGAGGGCCATCGACTAACCCGGTCGACCGCCAGAGAGCTTTGCTCTCTGGATCTGGCCCCGATCGACCGGGCGGTTTAAGCCCAGGCTCGGTCGATCGGTGATTAGTATCTAATTTTGCATAATTTATATCACATCTTCACATTTATTTCGTATTAAATTCTGCTAATAATCCTTTGCTTGCTTGATTCTAGGTCCATGGTGTGCAATGGAGAAGAAGACCCTAAATCACCATTTAATTGGTGATTAAAAGCCTATTAAAGATAGCCATTGACCTAGAGAGCTGATTCTGCAAAAACCAGGGCTGCAAAGACAAAATCGGGCACCAGACTTGACAGGAGACAGACTGGACCGCGACGAAGCGCCGCGCGCGAGGCCCCAGTATGGCCGCGGCGCGCGCACCGCTTCAGGCCAGGGTTTGTCTCCCTGGCCCCCTGTTCCCCTGATGCCTATATATACCCCCTGGGTTCCAGTGTTGGGGATATGCAGAGTTTTAGGAGTAGTTTCATCTTCATGTTATAGTTTAGTTTAGGTTAGGTTAGTTCTTCTTCTTTCCCATTGTATTTTCCATTTTGTTTTAGATCTTGTATTAGGAGAAAGTGTGATACAGAGTGGAATGCAAGAGTACTTGTAATAGAAGGTGACAAGGTATGAAAGGTGCTCTCTTTACCTCTCTTTGTTTTCTATCTAACTTCTTTTACATGCATAGCTAATCTTTTCTCTCATGGCAACTAACTACTAACCACCAACTTACTAACTTCTTTGATGATAATCCACATTAATCTAATAGCCTCGTTTTGGCCTTGCTCTTCCAAGAACCATTGATGGCTCATGATGATGGATCTAACACTCTAACTTCCTAACCACTAACAAGCTAACATTACTTTACTCCATGCTTACTTTTCTATAGTATTGATGGTTTAAGTGTAGCTTGCACTTGTTTGATGAGTTGGGTTGTGATGAGTTACATATGGGTCATTCTTTGAATCGCTCTTGAAACTAGCACTAGTGATGGCCAATGATACATGTGAGGCAACTATCACTAAGAGGTTAGCATGTTGGTGGAGTCATTAGTAGTTAGTAGCCGTGAGTTTTCTTTCATTTTCACTTATTTTAGAAATACAAACAAAAATAACAAAAACTATTCTTTTCCATATTTCCCACTTCTTCGTATTTCACCGTACCTCTCTTTTCATTCTTTACTTTCTTTTCTTTTCGTTCTTTAAAACTCTGAAGAATCTTTAACAAACACGTGAATCAACCGGTAAAGCTTCTATCGCCTCCCATCCTTGTGGATTCGACTCGTTTTAGCCTCTAAGCTATAACGGAAGTATCGAGGAAGCCAAAGCGCAAACACTTTAAATATCGTTTTCAAAACATACACTTTTTGTGCGCAGTTTTACCCCGATCAAATTTTGGCGCCGTTGCTGGGGATGGGAACGGTTTGATTTCACAAGTTTGTTAACGTTTCTTTTTATTTTTGGGTGTGCATGTTAAATTTTAGCATTGCAGAAGTCCGCACTTGCTCAAGTTGTTGGCCCAAAAGGTTACACTCTCCATTTGTTTGGAGTTTTGATGATAACAAAACAAATAAGTGCTATATGGTACTAATTAGTTTGTTAAGATAAGTTTCAGGTTTGTACCATATTTGGAGGCCATTGCTTAGCTATTGCAAGAATTTCTAGGTTCATGAAGCAAAGAAGGCTTTTTGCACATCAAGGAAGGAACATAGAAGAGAAGGCTCTAGCAAGGCATCGCATGGCTCAAGACTTCAAGATTGCTCAAGATAATTTATTAGATTTGTTTTGAGTTTAGAATTTTGTTAAAGAATAGTGAATAGGTTTGAAGCTCTATCATACACGCTTTTGCGCACATCTTGTTTCCTAACATAAATAGTTTGTATACTATCTTCAACCTACAAACTTATTTTGATATACATAATCATGTGTTTTGAGTTTTGTGTTTTATCAAAACTTATTTTGGTATTGGAATTTATGACAAAAACTTTGATGTACATATGTTTCATGAATATAGGATTATGCTTCAAAATGGTTAAATATCATGTTTTTGTATTTGGAAGAGTTTTGGACAAAACGTATTTTCTAGTCAAAATCCAAGTTTTTAGAAAATACAGTTTTTGGTTTTTGGTAAAAATGATAAGAGTCAAAAATAGTTCATATTGATTGATATTTGAGCTAAACTTTTTACCACATGTTTATATATCAATGCAAAATGATAAAACTATTTTTGGTGATTTTTATGAGTGTTAAAAGATTTTTCATAATATTTTTAAAACTATTTTTCTGTCCTTTCCAGACTTCATGCAGTCGACTAGTCTTCTGACTAGTCGACTTGGCTAGAAGTCGGTCGACCGGGACGGTCGACCGACGTGCACAAATCTGTGCACGTTTGGAAGTCTTTGGACGGTCGACCGTCCCGGTCAACCGGTCTGAGAGCAGAGCTCTCTGTTTGTTTCCGTCGACCGGGCCGGTCGACCGTGGCATGCAACGGTCATTTTCTTTATACTAGCGGTCGACCGGGCCGGTCGACCGGACTAGCCGTTTGAACAGTAACGGCTAGTTTTCTGAGCAGATTTATTTTTGTCCTTTTCTCACTTAAGTGTGTTTAAGTGACATGTTTTGGCTCTAATACATTCTGATTAGCCTTAAAAATGTTTTATCTTCTAACCCTAGCCCTCTCCTATAAATAGGGGTGTTTGGGGAGAGATTGGATAACTAATCATTACAAGAAAAATTCTCAAAAATTTCCAAAAGTTTAAGGCATTCAAAATATTTGGTTTCTTGGTTTTTGTGCTGAAATTCTCTCTCATTTTCTGAAGTGTTTTCAAGAATTCTCTGATTTCATTTTCTTTTCTCCTTACACACAAGAGCTTCATTCCTACTCATTATTTCTCTAAGGACCTTTGTAAGGGAAGAGAATTTTGCAAGAGAGAGTTTGTGGTCTTTTGACTACTCAGAGATTGCTTGTACTTGAGATTGTGGAGTTGGGTACTCCGGTGTATTTGTGACATCTTTGTGATAGTGGAAGTGGTTGGAATCCTTCTGGGGAAGGCGGGGAAGTAGAGCTGGGTGCTCGAACCTCGATAACAAATCTTGGTGTTTGCGTTTGGTTTACTTTTCCTTGTTCTTGCTCTACTTTCATTGCTATTACAACTTGCTCTTGATTGTCATTGCTATATTCACTTGCTTTGTGAAATTGTTGCTCCATAATTTTTAATTTGTGCATTGATTAGCATTATCACCTATTCACCCTCCCTCTAGGTGATTTTCAATTGGTATCAGAGCTTGGACTCTAGGTTTTGGCTTAACATCCATAGAGAGATCCTTAAAATTTGCTAATCAACATTTGCATTCCATTTGTCATCACTAGTAAAATGGCCGATAACATCAAAACCCCTCCTAAATTTGATGGACTCAACTTCCCTATTTGGAAGGTTAGGATGACTATCTTTTTTCAATCCTTAGGTAGCTTAGTGGCTAAATCTTTGACCAAACCCTATGTTGCACCCGATAGTGATGAGAGCACATGGACCAACTTCAACTTTAGAGAATATGAGGCTAACTCCAAGGCCCAAAATTCCCTCTTAACCGCCTTGAATGAGGATGACCTTACACGGGTAATTCATTGCCAATCTGCCTATGAGATTTGGCAACACTTATTGGTCACACACGAAGGGACTTCACAAGTCAAGAGAGCTAAGATAGATCTCTTGAGGTCCCAATATGAGTCATTTAAAATGATTGATGATGAATCTATAGATTGTATGATTACTCGATTTACTAAAATCACCAATGGTCTTTCTTCTTTAGGTGATAAGATTTCCAATGATCAAAAGGTGCGGAAAGTGATTCGGGCTCTTCCTACATCATGGGAGATCAAGGCCACCACCCTAAAAGAATTGAACGACAAGGATGAGATGGATCTCATTAGTCTCATAGGGAACCTAAAAACCCATGAGATGGAAAAGAAAGCAAGAGAAGAGGCCGCTCCACTAAAGAAGAAATCCTTGGCCTTCAAGTCTTCATCCACTCTTGAAGACGATGAAGAAGATGAAGAAGAAGATGAGGAGCTATCACTACTTGTTCGCAATGTGAAGAGAATGTACCGGAGGAACAAGCTCAACTTCCGAAGGAAATTTGAAGGCAAAGAGGAGAGGAAAATCATATGCTACAATTGCTGAAAGCCCGGACACATCATGGCGGATTGCCCGGAGTTCAAGAAGAAGATGACCTCCTCCTTCAAGCCAAAGAAATCGGAAGAAAAGAAAGCGTACAAGGCAACTTGGGATTCGGAAAGCGAGTCCGAGGAAGAGGCGGATGTGGCGAATATGTGTTTCATGGCAAACACTCCAAAGGTAACCCCTCAACCTCTTGATGATGAAGATGATGAATTAAGTAAGGAAGTTCTAGCTCATGCCTTTGTTGAACTTTCCGAAACTTATGATAATAAGATTGAATGTTATTAATTGCAAAAAGAAGTTGCATTTCTCAAAAATCAACTTGCTATGGTTTCTAAAGAAAAGGATGATATTTCTTCTAATCTTATTTCTATTCAAAATGAGTTTAATGCTTACAAGGTTTCATGTAAAGGAAAATCTCCTATTGTTGATGAAAAAGAAATTTCTTCTTTAAAAACTAAAATGGCTGATTTTGAAAAAGTTTTGAAAGATTGTGCTTTTAACACTAAGAAACTTGAAGAAAAATTTTCTAAAAAGCTCACTAAAGATTCACATGTTAAGTCTACTCATGCTCACACTACACATAACACTTCTCATGCTAAATCTTTTCATGCTCACAACTCTCATGCTCACAAATCACACACTCACTATGCTTTTAAATATGGTAGAGTATATAGATGCACATATTGTGGTAAGAATGGACATTTAGCTAAATTTTGCTATGACCAAGTTAATAGGTCAAATAATCTTGTTTGGGTTAATGAGACTAACTCTTTAGGACCCAAGAAAATGTGGGTACCAAAATCAAGTCCTAAATTATTTGATGTAGGTACACACCAAGGCTCCAAGACGTAGGGAGCGGTGGTACCTTGATAGTGGTTGTTCAAGACACATGACGTGGGACATCAATAACTTTACAACCCTATCAAGGTACGAGGAAGGTGGCTCCGTCACCTTCGGGGATGACTCCAAAGGCACTATCATCGGTATAGGTAACATTCAAATTGGTGCATCTCCCATTATAGAAAATGTTGTACTTGTTGATGGTTTGAAACATAATTTGCTTAGTATTAGTCAATTTTGTGACCGTGGACTTAAAGTTATTTTTGATGATACTTCTTGCAAGATTTTTGATATTAAATCCAATGATTGTATTCTTACCGGTTTTCGTGATGATAATGTTTATATTATTGACATGCTTAATGTGGAATGTTCTACTAAATGCTTAAATGCTTTTGATGAAAATTCTTGGCTTTGGCATAGAAGATTAGGACATGCATCTTTTGACCATCTTTCTAGGATTAATTCTAAGGATTTAGTGAAGGGTATACCTTGCTTGAAGTTTGAGAAAGACCGCATTTGTGGTGCGTGCCAACTTGGGAAACAAACCAAGTCTTCCTTCAAACCAATCAAGGATATCATGTCAACTAGGCCTTTAGAATTAATTCATATGGATCTTTTTGGACCTACTAAAACTAAGAGCTTAAATGGTAGTAGATTTGCATTTGTTTTAGTTGATGATTTTTCCCGTTTCACTTGGGTTTTCTTCTTGGAACACAAAG
Organism: Agave tequilana; assembly: GCA_038442645.1. Classification (NCBI taxonomy): domain Eukaryota; kingdom Viridiplantae; phylum Streptophyta; class Magnoliopsida; order Asparagales; family Asparagaceae; genus Agave; species Agave tequilana. The sequence goes on from JAVJIF010005283.1 coordinate 207,518, forward strand.
ATCAAACTTTCTCTCTTTTTAAAATTTTTCGAAAAAGGGTTGAAAAAGAAAAAGGTTTTCCGATTTTGAAAATAAGGAGTGATAGAGGTGGTGAGTTTGTTAACCAACTCTTCATGACTTATTGTGATGAAAAGGGAATTAAGCATGAAATGTCTTGTCCTAGAACTCCACAACAAAATGGAGTTGTAGAAAGGAAAAATAGAACACTTCAAGAGATGGCTAGGACAATGATAAGTGAGTATGACCTCCCTCATTATCTATGGGCCGAGGCCGTAAACACCGCTTGCTATATATCAAATCGTATTTATTTATGTAAAAATTCTTCCAAAACATCTTTTGAAATGTATCATTCTAGAAAACCTAATGTTTCATATTTCAAAGTTTTTGGATGCAAGTGTTTTGTTTTAAACACTAAAGATAACTTGGGTAAATTTGATGCTAAGGCTTATGAAGCAATCTTTGTTGGATATTCTACAACTAGTAAAGCTTATAGAGTATTCAATAGATCTTCACTTACCATCGAAGAATCCATGCATGTTAAATTTGAAGAATCTAATGTGTTTGCTGAGAATGTTGTATAGATTGAACCATTAGGTGAAGACATGGAGAGACTATCCTTGAAGGACTCACCCGCTCTAGATGATAAGCAAGAACCAATTGGTGACGTTCAAGAGGATAAAGAGGAAAGCTCTCAACCGCTTCCTAAAGCTTGAGATATGCCACAAATCATCCCAAGGAGCTCATCTTAGGTGATGCATCTAAAGGGGTAACAACTCGCTCCAAACTCCATGACCTATGTGGTAATTTTGCTTTCATTTCTCATTTTGAACCCAAAAGCATCCTCGAAGCCGAGGCGGACTCATATTGGTTGCTAGCCATGCAAGAGGAACTCAATCAATTTGAGCGCAACCAAGTTTGGCACCTTGTTCCTAGGCCCCACGATAGACCAATAATTGTACTAAGTGGATCTTTAGAAACAAGATGGATGAGTCCGGAAATGTGATTAGGAATAAGGCTAGGTTAGTGGCCAAGGTTACACTCAAGTTGAGGGAATTGACTTTGAGGAGACCTTTGCACCCGTAGCACGGCTTGAAGCCATACGGATGACACTAGCTTTTGCATCTTTCAAAAATTTTAAACTTTTTCAAATGGATGTGAAAAGTGCATTTTTGAATGGTTTTATAAATGAAGAAGTTTATGTTGCTCAACCTCCCGGTTTTGTTGATCATGTTCATCCCGATTTTGTTTTTAAACTTGATAAAGCTTTGTATGGATTGAAACAAGCTCCAAGAGCTTGATATGAAAGGCTTTCTAGTTTTCTCATTTCAAATGATTTTATTAAAGGCAAAGTAGATACAACAATATTCACTAAGCATGTTGATAATAATATCTTAATTATGCAAATTTATGTTGATGATATAATTTTTGGTTCTACTAATGAGTTTTTATGCAAGGAATTTGAAAAGGTTATGCAATGTGAATTTGAAATGTCTTCAATGGGTGAGCTTAATTTCTTTCTTGGACTCCAAATCAAGCAATTGCAAGATGGGAACTTCATATGTCAAGCCAAATACGCAAAGGAACTCGTAAAGAAGTTTGAACTTGAAGACTCAAAGGTTTGCAACACTCCCATGGCAACTACCACCAAGCTTGATAAGGATAACCAAGGTAAAAATATTGATATTAAATTGTATAGAAGCATGATAGGTAGTCTTTTGTATTTAACGGCAAGTAGGCCGGACATCATATTCAGTGTGTGTCTTTGTGCTAGATTTCAATCGTGTCCCAAAGAGTCCCATCTTATTGCGGTAAAACGCATTATTCGTTATATTAAGGGAACGATTGGAATGGGTCTATGGTATCTGAAAACCGGAGATTTCTCAATGACAAGTTATTCGGATGCCGACTATGCGGGTTGTAGAGTAGATAGAAAGAGTACTAGTGGGACATGTCAATTTCTTGGTAATTATCTTGTTTCATGGTCCTCTAGGAAACAAAATTCCGTAGCTCTCTCAACCGCCGAGGCGGAGTATGTTGCCGCGGGGGCTTGTTGTGCACAAGTCCTTTGGATGAAACATACTCTCCTTGATTATGATTTGCATTATAACCATATAAAAATATTTTGTGATAATACTAGTACTATACATATGACAAAGAATGCAAATCAACATAGTAAGATCAAGCACATTGAGATTAGACATCACTTTCTTAGAGATCATTTTGAGAAAGGAGATATAGATATTGATTATGTTTCTACAGATTTGCAACTTGCCGATATTTTCACTAAACCACTTGATTTTGCTAGATTTTCATTCATTTGTGGTGAACTTAATGTTTGTGTTATTGAATAAAATGTTTTCTTAACCCTTTTTGATGTATGACAAAAAGGGGGAGAATGAGTTTATGTATGGAAATATGAGCTCATATGGTTTTGGTTCCATATGAGTTTATATATGTTTTGATATTTTGATGTGTTTTCATGAATTCTTGTAATCTGAGTTTAAGTGTTTTGCAAGTGTTTTGGTTTTTGATTTCATGAGGTTTACTTGCAAATTACAAATTACATGGTTTTTCTTTGTTTTATATAGCATAATTTGAGGGGGAGCTTTCTCCTCCCCTATACTTTTGTTTATAGCCTATTTGTTTTGTCATCATTAAAAAGGGGGAGATTGTTGGCCCAAAAGGTTACACTCTCCATTTGTTTGGAGTTTTGATGATAACAAAACAAATAAATGCTATATGGTACTAATTAGTTTGTTAAGATAAGTTTCAGGTTTGTACCATATTTGGAGGCCATTGCTTAGCTATTGCAAGAATTTCTAGGTTCATGAAGCAAAGAAGGCTTTTTGCACATTAAGGAAGGAACATAGAAGAGAAGGCTCTAGCAAGGCATCGCATGGCTCAAGACTTCAAGATTGCTCAAGATAATTTATTAGATTTGTTTTTAGTTTAGAATTTTGTTAAGAATAGTGAATAGGTTTGAAGCTCTATCACACACGTTTTTGCGCACATCTTGTTTCCTAACATAAATAGTTTGTATACTATCTTCAACCTACAAACTTATTTTGATATACATAATCATGTGTTTTGAGTTTTGTGTTTTATCAAAACTTATTTTGGTATTGGAATTTATGACAAAAACTTTGATGTACATATGTTTCATGAATATAGGATTATACTTCAAAATGGTTAAATATTATGTTTTTGTATTTGGAAGAGTTTTGGACAAAACGTATTTTCTAGTCAAAATCCAAGTTTTTAGAAAATACAGTTTTTGATTTTTGGTAAAAATGATAAGAGTCAAAAATAGTTCATATTGATTGATATTTGAGCTAAACTTTTTACCACATGTTTATATATCAATGCAAAATGATAAAACTATTTTTGGTGATTTTTATGAGTGTTAAAAGATTTTTCATAATATTTTTAAAACTATTTTTCTGTCCTTTCCAGACTTCATGCAGTCGACTAGTCTTCTGACTAGTCGACTTGGCTAGAAGTCGGTCGATCGGGACGGTCGACCGACGTGCACAAATCTGTGCACGTTTGGAAGTCTTTGGACGGTCGACCGTCCCGGTCGACCGGTCTGAGAGCAGAGCTCTATATTTGTTTCGGTCGACGGGCCGGTCGACCGTGGCATGCAACGGTCATTTTCTTTATACTAGCGGTCAACCGGGCCGGTCGACCGGACTAGCCGTTTGAACAGTAACGGCTAGTTTTCTGAGCAGATTTATTTTTGTCCTTTTCTCACTTAAGTGTGTTTAAGTGACATGTTTTGGCTCTAATACATTCGATTAGCCTTAAAAGTGTTTTATCTTCTAACCCTAGCCCTCTCCTATAAATAGGGGTGTTTGGGGAGAGATTGGATAACTAATCATTACAAGAAAAATTCTCAAAAATTTCCAAAAGTTTAAGGCATTCAAAAGATTTGGTTTCTTGGTTTTTGTGCTGAAATTCTCTCTCATTTTCTGAAGTGTTTTCAAGAATTCTCTGATTTCATTTTCTTTTCTCCTTACAAACAAGAGCTTCATTCCTACTCATTATTTCTCTAAGGACCTTTGTAAGGGAAGAGAATTTTGCAAGAGAGAGTTTGTGGTCTTTTGACTACTCAGAGATTGCTTGTACTTGAGATTGTGGAGTTGGGTACTCCGGTGTATTTGTGACATCTTTGTGATAGTGGAAGTGGTTGGAATCCTTCTGGGGAAGGCGGGGAAGTAGAGCTGGGTGCTCGAACCTCGATAACAAATCTTGGTGTTTGTGTTTGGTTTACTTTTCCTTGTTCTTGCTCTACTTTCATTGCTATTACTACTTGCTCTTGATTGTCATTGCTATATTCACTTGCTTTGTGAGATTGTTGCTCCATAATTTTTAATTTGTGCATTGATTAGCATTATCACCTATTCACCCCCCTCTAGGCGATTTTCACAAGTGTGGTCGGGTAACTTTTTGTACATTCATATACTCTGTTGCTAATTTTTGTTCATATTACTGTATACTGTAAATAATTTTAAGAACTAAAATACGGTAATTGGATGCTTTAAAACTGTTTAGACATTTGCTTCTAGGCACGTGTCAATTTTTATTCTAATATACTGTATTTTATTCTTATGTTGTTGTAATACTGATAGGAGGTGTACATATGGCATTGCATATAGTATAGGACAAACACTTCAGTGATTTACTTGCTTTTTTGTGTTCATGCTTATCTATATTGCACACTTGCACAAATTTAACTTAAGGGAAAAATCCAAGACAATATAAGGTGGAGAAGTTATTTCTGAAATCACCTAGAGGGGGGGTGAATAGGTGATATGCAAATCTATGAAACTAAATGCGCTAAATGCGGAAGCTTAAAACTAATTTGCAACACACTTAGTACAACACACAAGTGTAGCCGAATTCCCCGTGAAGGGCTCTGGACTAACTCCTCTTGATTCCCCTAGATAAGGGTTGAGGTGCTATATAAAGCTCTTGTGGTTAAGTACAAGTGAGGCACACACAAACAAGCCAAGCATATAAGGATGATAAGCAATATGAAATAATGCAAGGCACAACACAAGAAATATGATATGAATGAATGAATGATGCATTGCACAAATAAGAGAGAGAGAGTTAGAGAGACAATGGATCAAACACAAACACAAAGATATGTTTCGAGGTTCGAGCCCCTAGCTCTACGTCCCCGCCTTCACCGAGAAGGATTTCTAATCCACTATACTCCCACCGAGGGAACCTCCACCGAGGAGGATTTGTTACAACACTAGGAGTACCGAACTCCTCTCTCAAACACAGCCTCACAACCGAGGGGTAGGCCCGTAGCCAAACAACCACAAACACCTCTACCGAAGAGGGTTACAAACCAAACTCCACCTCTCACAAGAGGGAGCAAACCATCACCCGATCAACCTCTACCAAAGAGGAATACAACAAAAGCAAGGGTGTTTACAACAAGTGGTTACAAAGACCACAAACTCAATCTCTTTTCCCACAAACAAAAGATCCTATAGAATAGGATAGATGATAAGCTCAAATGTGGAAAACTAGGTGTTTGGAAATCAAGGACTCAAAGAAATAATCTTGGGAAAACTCTAAAGATAATAGAAATGAAGAACAAACACAAATCTCCCAAAATACTATTTTCTTTGATTTTTTCAAAAACCTAAAACAAATAAGATTGGAAGTTTAAAGCTCAAAAACACTTTTGAAAACTTGTTTTAACACTAGGGAAACAGCAATTTTTCTCTTGTAAAAACCTTAGCCAAAATATCAAAGAAATGGGGTTTATATAGGCCAAAATAGAAACTAGCCGTTAGGCTAATCTGGCAGCCTGACAGGCTAGCGGTCGGCCGGCCGGCCGACCGCCAACGATCATAATTATGACCATTGGGCTATCTCGGTCGACCGCCCGGCCGACCGCCAGAAACAGAGAGCAGAGCTCTTTGGTACGGTCGGCCGCCCGGCCGACCGTCCCTGTGTCTACCAAACGTGCACAAGCTTGTGCACGTCGGTCGACCGCAAGGGTCGACCGGCCTTTGGTGCGGTCGACCCGTGCGGTCGGCCGACCTGGCCTGTCAGCCACTGTTCTAGGATAGAAACACATGTAAAGAATATTTCTAAAAATCTTTTAAGTCTTTGTAAAAATACCCAAAAATAGTTTTATCATTTTGCATTGATATATAAACATGTGATAAAAATTTCAACTCAAATATCAAGCAAGTTAGACTATTTTTGTGTTTTGAAAGTTTTACCAAAAACCAAAACTTGTATTTTATCAAACTAGGATTTTTCAATGGAAATCTGATTTTTCCTAAAACACATGAATAGACATATCAAAATAAGTTTGTTTAAGATATGAAGCATGTATGTATATTGAACGCATCTAATATACATAAAAACCATTTAAACTTGTTTTGATCTACTATTCATGAAAACCAAATTCAAAACATAAATCTTGTGTGTGTTGTGCACTTGAGCATATCAACTATACTAAGCTTTACAAATGGATCTAAACACACTAAACTATGGATACCTAAGTCTTCTTGACGATCTTCATCTTCAAGGCGACTTGGTCCAAAACTCCGTGATCCATGAGAGAGTGCTATGTATCATCATGATGCTCGGGCCCTGGAATCACTTGTGAAAGCTTCTAAACACCTCTTTTGGAAGCAATCACCAACTAATATCCTTTTACATGATCTGAAACTAAAATTACAAGATTATTAGTACATAACTACATGAGTTAATCATCATCAAAACTAGAGTGGAAGGCCTCTGGGCCAACAATCTCCCCCTTTTTGATGATGACAAAACTCATGGAGTTATATATGCATGGATTAAAGTTAAGCTTCAAAGAAGATCCCCCTTAACTCATGCATAAACAAATAAACATAAATATGCAATGAATATGAAACATGAAACATGCATAGATATGCATAAACAATAAAAGGTTCTAGATACCAATGAAATGTTCAAAAAACAAAATATGTTCTAGATACCAATTAAAATTAAACTAGATTAAACTTCATACATATGCATATATAAAACTCAAATAAAATTCAAAATCTTTCTCCCCCTTTTTGTCAATCATCAATAAAGGGGTAAAAACAAAACAAATCAATAAGTTTTTCTCCCCCTTTTTGTCTAAAACAAAAATATCAATATAGGGGTGACAATCAATTAAGATATCAATTGAAAATATGTCAAAGTAGCATCTTGATACCAATTGAAAGTAAACAAAGATTAATAAATGTTATATGCTATATACATTCATGAAGAGGAAGACACTAAGTTAACTTCCCTACACACATGCATTACATGAAGAAGGGATGACAAGCCCTAACTCACATAACACATGATATGTAATGCATAAGAGGAGATGTGAAGCTCCCCCTACACACGTGTATCACATAAAAAAGAGATGTCAAGCTCCTCAATACAAGATACACTCAACATGAATCTATATATAGAAGAGATGTTAAGCTCTCCTTGCATATAGGCAATTATAAATCAAAACTTTTGAATATTTCAATTTAAATTTTTCAAATAAACATCTTGATATCAAAAGAGAGTATTTTTCTTTTTAAGCCATGATTTCAATTTGAAATTTTATTATCTATCATAAAGTAAGGGAGTGAAAATACAAATACCAATTGAAATATGAAAATCGAATTTTCTCCCCCTTTATGAGATACCAAATAAAACTATGCGTAGGCTTGAAATAAGATACCAATTGAAAATTAAATCAATTGAAACAAAGTTGAAGCTCAAGCTCTAGCATAAACAAAATTTGTGCTCAAGATATAGGGATATAATAAGCACAAATAAAACATATATGTATGAAAAATTAGATACCAATAGAAATTGATATCATTAGAATTGAAAACATACATACACATAAACACATATGAGTATACAAGAAGATCAAAATTGATACCGATTGAAAGAATTCAATGATACCAATTGAAACAACAATAATAGCAAGTGTATATCTCATATAATCTACACGAAGAATACGAACTAGTTAAAATGAAAAGTTTGTAAACTAGTACAAAATCCTTCAAGTAAGGAATAAAAACAAATTGTTTTTCATGAAATAAGAAATCCACATGATATCAAAACACTCAAGTCAATTAAGCATAAATATGACTCATGAAAACAAAACATGAGTAAACAATAAATGTGAGTGTACAATAAAATGTGAAGATCATAATCATGAAATTTTACAATAAGGCTCAATATTCCTTAAACATAAAAACACATTAAAAACTATTTAATCTTCAAGGCATATGTATGTCCTATACAAACTAAAGTATACATACATATCTAAACACAAAGAGTCCACAAAGATATATGCATGAAGACACGTGGCTCAAAAGGATGTATATGTATAACAATAATTTAGATAAAATGGACATATACATGAAGTTTAAACATAGACACAAAAACATAAAACAACTAAATCTTTTTTAAAACAAATTTCCTTTCAAGGTATATGTATGATTTGTCAATACAAGAAGTATACATACATATCTCCAAACACAAATGAGTCCATAAATAAAGATTTGCATGAAAAGCAAATGACTCAAGGGGTATACATGTATACCTTAAAATTTGGCAAAATAAACATATACATGAAATGAAAAGTCATAAAGCAAATCCAAAAATGGAATACAAGTTTAAAATGTATGAATCATCAAAACTAGACTATACTAGCATATCTAATGGGTTCAAATAAGCATTCAGGCTCAAATATATATAGATTTTTTTGTGGCCCACTATATGCACAAGTATATACTTAGTTTTAATAAAAACTAACATCTAAACATATATTCAAAACATGAAGCATCAAAAACAAGATAAAAGTCATCATGATAAATCTTAAACATGATCATTATGCAAATCCACATGTCATTAGAACTATGATGTACATGATAGCTAAACAAGGTGAGAACACTAAGTATGGGTCCATATAAGCATGGGTGTCTCAAATACTATACATGCATGTCAATGATCTAATAAACATGGTATTTACATGATAATCACTAAACAATGAAACATGCTATAATGAATAGAATGGAAAGCATGTAAACAATAAATAGGAGTTAGGAATTGTTACCAAAACCTAGAAGGCAACTCTCCTTGTCTCCAAAAACATGGTGGTCCTCTCCACCAAACTTCCCTTGAAAGTGATGCATCCAAATAATCTCCTTTAAGCTCGGAACGCATTCACTCCAAGGTACCTCAGCTCTCACGTCATGCGAGAGCCCACACCTACATGAAAAACACTAGGGGTGGTCTTTGGTACCCACATTCTATTGGGTCCATGGGGGTTAGTACCTTCTCTAACCCAAACAAATTTATTTGCTAAATTCTCAACATGTATTCTATCAAAGCAAAATTTAGCAAGGTGGCCCTTACGTCCACAATGTGTACAAGTGTACACATGAGCATACATGTGATGGGTGTGTCCGTGAGGAGCATGTGTATGCCGTGAAGGGTGTGCATGAATAGATGGAACTTGTTTCTTTAGAAACAAAGATTCCAAACGTGTATGACCCACTACACATTGGCTCAAAGTGGAGCCCAAACAATCAACATTCTTCTTAAGCATAGATATATGTTTTTCAATTAAAGAAGAGGTGGCACATGCAATAGGTGAAGTGTGAGATACTACACTAGCATGGCAAACATGTGAAACAATATCATTTTTCAAAGATTTATTTTTATTTAAACAAATTTCTAATTCTTTTGAAATAAAATCAATTTCATTTTTCAAAATATTGTTATCTCTTAAAATAGAATCTACTTTTGAAGATAAAACCTCATTATTTTTCAAACCATTATCACAATCATTTTTATTCTTCAAAAATTCATTTTCTTTTAGTGCAAGTTCAAGTTGAGATTTCAATGAATCCCTTTCATTAGAAATCTCCTCTTTCTCTTGCAAAACAATGTCAAGTCTAGAAATCAAATTTTTATTTTCATTATTAAGGCCTAGACTTTTCTTTTTCAAAATATTGTATTTTTCAATCAATTTTTCACAAACTATAAATAGTTCTTCATTCAAAGCATGGGGATCAATATTCTCATTACATGAAGAACTAGCACCATCATCACAATCTAAGTACGGTTCCGAATGTACCTCAAGGGAGTCATTCTCTTGGATCATATAGCATTGAGAATCGGATTCTCCACTAGATTCCTCCGGTTGGATTTGCAATTGAAGCTTGGAGGTGGTGGTGGTTGTCAACTTGTTCCACACTACAAAAGCGGAATCAAGGTTAGAAACAAGCATAAGATAATCTTTAGGTAGCGTGCTTCTAATGCCCTCAAAGGCTTGTTCATTGGCCCCTATATGCTTGCTATCATTAAGGTAGGATTCGTTGGTAATGGCAAGGTGAACTTTATATCCTAGGGTTTGTACATAAACGGACATCCTAATCTTCCAAACAATGATGTTGGAAGGGTCAAACGTAGGTGGGGTCTTGAAGTCCATGGGTCCAAACTATATGTGTGCAAACAAGCAAATGCAAACAAGATTAGCAAACAAGGATCTCACTCCTAAGATGTTAAGCCTAAGTATCAGGAGCGTAGGCTCTGATACCAATTGAAATCACCTAGAGGGGGGGTGAATAGGTGATATGCTAATCTATGAAACTAAATGCGCTAAATGCGGAAGCTTAAAACTAATTTGCAACACACTTAGTACAACACACAAGTGCAGCCGAATTCCCCGTGAAGGGCTCTAGACTAACTCCTCTTGATTCCCCTAGATAAGGGTTGAGGTGCTATATGAAGCTCTTGTGGTTAAGTACAAGTGAGGCACACACAAACAAGCCAAGCATATAAGGATGATAAGCAATATGAAATAATGCAAGGCACAACACAAGCAAATATGATATGAATGAATGAATGATGCTTTGCACAAATAAGAGAGAGAGTTAGAGAGACAATGGATCAAACGCAAACACAAAGATATGTTTCGAGGTTCGAGCCCCTAGCTCTACGTCCCCACCTTCACCGAGAAGGATTTCTAATCTACTATACTCCCACCGAGGGAACCTCCACCGAGGAGGATTTGTTATAACACTAGAGTACCGAACTCCTCTCTCAAACACCGCCTCACAACCGAGGGGTAGGCCTGTAGCCAAACAACCACAAACACCTCTACCGAAGAGGGTTACAAACCAAACTCCACCTCTCACAAGAGGGAGCAAACCAATCATCCGATCAACCAATACCAAAGAGGGATACAACAAAAGCAAGGGTGTTTACAACAAGTGGTTACAAAGACCACAAACTCAATCTCTTTTCCCACAAACAAAAGATCCTATAGAATAGGATAGATGATAAGCTCAAGTGTGAAAAACTAGGTGTTTGAAAATCATGACTCAAAGAAATAATCTTAGGAAAACTCTAGAAGATAATAGAAATGAAGAACAAACACAAATCTCCCAAAATACTATTTTCTTTGATTTTTTCAAAAACCTAAAACAAATAAGATTGGAAGTTTAAAGCTCAAAAACACTTTTGAAAACTTATTTTTAACACTAGGGAAACAACAATTTTTCTCTTTTAAAAACCTTAGCCAAAATTCCAAAGAAATGGGGTTTATATAGGCCAAAATAGAAACTAGCCGTTAGGCTGATCTGGCAGCCTGACAGGCTAGCGGTAGGCCGGCCGGCCGCCAACGGTCATAATTATGACCGTTGGGCCATCTCGGTCGACCGCCCGGCCGACCGCCAGAAACAGAGAGCAGAGCTCTCTGGTACGGTCGGCCGCCCGGCCGACCGTCCCTGTGTCTGCCAAACGTGCACAAGCTTGTGCACATCGGTCGACCGCAAGGGTCGACCGGCCTTTGGTGCGGTCGACCCGTGCGGTCGGCCGACCTGGCCTGTCAGCTACTGTTCTGGGACAGAAACACATGTAAAGAATATTTCTAAAAATCTTTTAAGTCTTTGTAAAAATACCCAAAAATAGTTTTATCATTTTGTATTGATATATAAACATGTGATAAAAATTTCAACTCAAATATCAAGCAAGTTGGACTATTTTTGTGTTTTGAAAGTTTTACCAAAAATCAAAACTTGTATTTTATCAAACTTGGATTTTTCAATAGGAAATTTGATTTTTCCTAAAACACATGAATAGACATATCAAAATAAGTTTGTTTAAGATATGAAGCATGTATGTATATTGAACACATCTAATATACATAAAAACCATTTAAACTTGTTTTGATCTACTATTCATGAAAACCAAATCCAAAACATAAATCTTGTGTGTGTTGTGCACTTGAGCATATCAACTATACTAAGCTTTACAAATGGATCTAAACACACTAAACTATGAATACCTATGTCTTCTTGACGATCTTCATCTTCAAGGCGACTCGGTCCAAAACTCCGTGATCCATGAGCGAGTGCTATGTATCATCATGATGCTCGGGCCCTGGAATCACTTGTGAAAGCTTCTAAACACCTCTTTTGGAAGCAATCACCAACTAATATCTTATTACATGATCTGAAACTAAAATCACAAGATTATTAGTAAACATAACTACATGAGTTAATCATCATCAAAACTAGAGTGGAAGGCCTCTGGGCCAACAATTACCCTCCCTTAGCCCAAAAATCACCTCCCCACTCACACAACCCAAGCCTAAATAAAACTTGCTAGACGTTGGCCCCTAAGGACATCTCGGACTCATTTAGGAGATTGACCTAAGGGGGAAGTTGTTAGAATTTGACTCTTGCTAAATCGGTGTCTAAGGTTGGGGATTGAGAGGAGAAACCTCGAATAATGGTGGTTTGGCATAATTAGGCTTGTTGCTCCGGCACGGATACCTCCCACCGATCTTGACCCTACCTGGCCGATTAACTTGTGGTCAGCTTCCGGCAATAGACCCCCCGTGGACAGTCTAACCAGTTGGGAGTCGTCTAGGTCTAAGTCAACCCTAGCATAGGCTTGTTTTCTTTTTCCTTCTTTGTTATTTGTTTGTTTGTTTGTTTTCTTCTTTTTTGTAAATTGTGATACGGATTTTAACCACAACAATTCTTTCAATCCTAATATGAATCCATATTTCACTCCGACCTCATTTGACTCGGATAACTCCAACCCGGCTATGTACAACATGAACCAATCATATATGCCGGGTTGGGATTATCCGAATCAATATGACTCATATCCCCAACCATATGACCCTAATTTTCAAAGTAATTTCAACTCTTCACAGAGTTCATGGGGATTCACCTATCCCGAGTCAAATTTTCAACCATCTTGTCCACAATTTTCACAATATTCATTCCCCAATTTCGAGTCATATACTCCTTTTCCTGAACCACCAATTGAAGAAAAATCATCATTGGAAAGAAGTATGGAAGAGTCCCTACAACAAATGCAAAATTTGCTCAATTCACAATCCTTTCCTCATCAAACTCCACATCCTCCTTTTCTAGAGCATCCAATTGAAGAAGAATCTGAGCTAGAAAAGCGTTTGGAAGTCTTATGTGATAAAATGCAAAACATGTTGGACTCATCCTCTCAATCAAATTTTCAAGAGTCATACTCATCTTTTCCAGTCTCACCACTTCAAAATGAACAAACTTCAATACTGGACTTGAGTATGGAACCCTTGCGTGAGTCCGAGCAGCGACCGCAAAATCCGATGGACTCACATTTTCACCACAATTTCCAAAACCAACTTCCATACTTATCTTTTCAAGAAGAACCAATTACAAAAAGTATGGAAGATATGATTCAAACACAACATTCTATTATCATGTCTCTCAGTAGGTTAGACTCAATAATGAGCGATCTGATCAATGAGAGCGAGGAAAATCTTTCTTGTCAACCACTGACCAATCCTTATATCCCTAACTCTACTGATTGGACCCTTGAATCATGTCATTTTGGGAATCCAGATTCAATTTCAGAACACACATTCGAACTTGACCAAACTCTAAGTTATGAAAGTCACCTGGACATTCTGGCAAGTTATCCCTTCCCTGAAATTGAAATCGAACTTGAATATGATCCTGAACCTCATATTAATAATTCCATTTCACTTTTTGATTCAATAATGACTCCGGTATCTTTACCAGATTTTTTCTCTATTCCGGAGTCAACATTAAATCCTGTCCCAGTACACCGTGAAATGGAATCACCAATCTTTTATGATCACACTTCATTAATGGGGAAAGTGTGTGAATATCAATTCTTTGGTTTGGATCCTGTTTTTGAACCAATTTCGACTCTCATTGATGACTCTCGACTTAATCTGAGTCAGATTCCCGAGTCGGTATCGATTTTTATTCCTGATCCCTTTGAGTCCAAATCCATCATTTTTAAAATACACATTTCATTGTTGGACAAGAATGCTGACAAAAATGACTCAAAAATTATTTTTGAAAATTGGAAATTAGATGGGGATAATTTTTTAAATAAGAACATTCAGTCCATCATTCTTTTACTGGGTCATATTAAGAAGGTCATTGGTGGGTTCCTGCAAGATCCACGCTATTTTGATTGGGTAGCAACGCTTGGCCCAATCAGACCACCACCGGAGCCACCCCCTTGAGGTAATCTCCCTTCCCTCTCCATTTGTTTCATGTATTTACACATTCACGATGCAATGAGGACCATGCATGAGATAAGTGTGGGGGAGGGTTTACTAACGTAGTTAGTTTTATATTTTCTTTCTTTTACACTTCTTTTTAATCAATCAAAAAAAAGAATCTTTTATATAAAAACTTTTCTTTTTTACAAAACTTTTTGAAACAAGAGAAATAGTTTTGATTTATTTTTAAGAAAATTAAGATTATCTTTGGAATTAGGAAGACCTAAAATTATGAAATTTTAAACCAAGTCAAAATAATAGATCTTGTTTAAATTTTAGGATAAGAAAGTAAAATTAAAAAGATAATTTGATCTTAAATTTTTTGCCTTAGATTTATGCACTCCAGACTTACACAATTTTTGGGATTGAAACAAAGACTGAAAATGTCATAAAAAATATAAAAAAATAATAATGATAAATAAAAACCACTTATTGAAGTTGGGTAATTATGCCTTAGGAAGCATGATTATTCACACCTAAAACGGTGAACCAAAAAAAAATCAAATAAACCCCTTTAGTTTTGTGGCCTTGTTTACTCGAGTCCTTAAGTCCGAGGGATGTTTTCTCATCTGGTGCCCTAAGACCATCTGATTTGGGAGTCACCGGCTAAAGGCTCACTACCCGGGTAAATAAGGAAGCCTAAGAAAACTAAGGGAAAAAAAGAGAAAAAAATAAATAACTAATAAATAAATGGCTTGAAAGTTAGAGTCGATATCCCAAAAAATCTTCACAGTTCATAAAGTGCATATTTTTCTAAGAGTTTTATGAAAGATCAAAGAGTCAATTCAATTTTAAATTCTTACAAAAAATTTAAAACAAGATTTTTTGCATTTTGACTTAGTTTAAGAAAGAACAATTTCTGGTTAGCCTATGACCTTAGATCACTTATATTTTCGCAAAAATATTTCAATACTTTTCTCTATTTCAAAATGTGTTTTCAAAATACTAACATTTGATTTCTTTCTTTATGGATTTTGTGGGTGTAATCTATTGAAAACCCTCAGGAGACAAAACTCCTCCTCTAGGGGAAACTTAGAGGTTTAACGGCTTATTGCACATGCTCAGTGCAATCGCGTCACCTGCGAAAGTGGTGTAATAATTCCTTAGTTTTTTGTTTTGCTCGGGACGAGCAAAAGATAAGTGTGGGGGTATGATTAGTATCTAATTTTGCATAATTTATATCACATCTTCACATTTATTTCGTATTAAATTCTGCTAATAATCCTTTGCTTGCTTGATTCTAGGTCCATGGTGTGCAATGGAGAAGAAGACCCTAAATCACCATTTAATTGGTGATTAAAAGCCTATTAAAGATAGCCAATGACCTCGAGAGCTGATTCTGTAAAAACCAGGGGCTGCAAAGATAAAATCGGGCACCAGACTTGACAGGAGACAGACTGGACCGCGACGAAGCGCCGCGCGCGAGGCCCAGTATGGCCGCGGCGCGCGCGCCGCTTCAGGCCAGGGTTTGTCTCCCTGGCCCCCTGTTCCCCTGATGCCTATATATACCCCCCTGGGTTCCAGTGTTGGGGATATGCAGAGTTTTAGGAGTAGTTTCATCTTCATGTTGTAGTTTAGTTTAGGTTAGGTTAGTTCTTCTTCTTTCCCATTGTATTTTCCATTTTGTTTTAGATCTTGTATTAGGAGAAAGTGTGATACATGAGTGGAATGCAAGAGTACTTGTAATAGAAGGTGACAAGCTATGAAAGGTGCTCTCTTTACCTCTCTTTGTTTTCTATCTAACTTCTTTTACATGCATAGCTAATCTTTTCTCTCATGGCAACTAACTACTAACCACCAACTTACTAACTTCTTTGATGATAATCCACATGAATCTAATAGCCTCGTTTTGGCCTTGCTCTTCCAAGAGCCATTGATGGCTCATGATGATGGATCTAACACTCTAACTTCCTAACCACTAACAAGCTAACATTACTTTACTCCATGCTTACTTTTCTATAGTATTGATGGTTTAAGTGTAGCCTGCACTTGTTTGATGAGTTGGGTTGTGATGAGTTATATATGGGTCATTCTTTGAATCTCTCTTGAAACAAGGACTAGTGATGGCCAATGATACATGTGAGGCAACTACCACTAAGAGGTTAGCATGTTGGTGGAGTCATTAGTAGTTAGTAGCCGTGAGTTTTCTTTCATTTTCACTTATTTTAGAAATACAAACAAAAATCACAAAAACTATTCTTTTCCATGTTTCCCACTTCTTCGTATTTCACCGTACCTCTCTTTTCATTCTTTACTTTCTTTTCTTTTCATTCTTTAAAACTCTGAAGAATCTTTAACAAACACGTGAATCAACCGGTAAAGCTTCTATCGCCTCCCATCCTTGTGGATTCGACTCGTTTTAGCCTCTATGCTATAACGGAAGTATCGAGGAAGCCAAAGCACACACACTTTAAATATCGTTTTCAAAACATACACTTTTTGTGCGCGGTTTTACCCCGATCAACCGGCAGGTTGCAACGGTCAAAAATTTGACAGTTGGCCGGTCGACCGACAGCAACATTAGCTGCTGAGCTGGCCCTGCAGCGGCAAGTTTTTGGGAGCCTATAAAATGGGATTCACTTGGGCTATTTTCTATAAGATTTCAAGAGAGTTTTTGAGCTAATTTTTCCTACCTATCTTAGAGGTTTTCTCCATTTATTTTAGAGCTAAAACTTCCATATCAAAAGGAGAGTTTTCAAGAGTGGTTTTCAAAAGTAATTTCTTGAGCTTTTCACCACAAAATCTATCCTAGTTTTCTCACAAAATCTTGAGCTATCCATTACTATATCAATCCTCTAGGGATTTTTGTTGTGAAAGTGTTTTTAGGTGATCAAAGTGTTGAGATCACCAAAGTGTTCATTCTTGTATTTGAGGAGGCAAACTTGCGGGTTCATGTTGTTTCGAGTTCTTGCTAGAGTTCAGTGTAGAGGTGTGGCCTCGACAAGGTAGTGTGCTTGCTTGTGTTGCTTTAGCAGGAACAAGTGAGGAACTTACGGGTCTGAAGTTCTAGTGTGAACTCGTTGTAGGTCTTGCGACACCGAGTGATCTTGCGGGATCAGTTTTAGTGAAAATCCTTCATAGTGTTGAAGGTGGGGACGTAGATCAAGGGTGCTCGAACTTCGAAACAAATCTTCCGTGTTTGCTATTGCTCTCTCTCACTTGTGTTTACCTATCTTGCATGCTTACATTGCTTATATCTTTATATGCTTGATATATCTTGTGCTCTATTGTTATATGCTTGGGATTGTGTGCTCACACTTGTATTCAACCAAGAGAGTCATAGTGGCACCTCAACTCTTAATCTAGAGGAATCTTAAGGAGATAGTCCAGAGCCCTTCACCGGAAATTTAGCTACACTCTTGTGTTATATCTTTGTGTGTTTAGCTTAATAGTTTTAGTTTACTTAAATAGTTTTTAATTCCACATCATTAGCATTAGATTAGATACCTATTCACCCCCTCTAGATATATTTTCACACATGTGAATAGACCGGTAAAGCTTCTACGCTTTTCGTCCTTGTGGATTCGACCCTTTTAGCCTCTATGCTATGACAGAAGTATTAAGGAAGCCAAAGCACACACTTTAACTCTTAATTTCAAAATGACACTTTTTTGTGCGCGATTTCCCCCCGATCACTTGCCCCTTAAAGATTTTCTTCATGCCCTTCTAAATGGAAGACATGAAAGTCATAGTGTTACTCAGAGGTGGTTGTTGCCAAAAGACATTCTCATCCGCTTCCTCACTCCATTCCTCTAAGGAAGTCTCAGCATGAACGTCCTCTGTCAATACGGTAAGTGTCCATACCGCATGAAGGCAACTGTTATAAGCACTCGTGATACGCTTTATGAAAATGTAGACCCGATTAAAACAGTAGTGCAAGGTGCTCAATTCTACCACTATAGCAAGTGGCTATGCGGGTCGTGAAACACAAAGAGGGACTAGCGATGGAAGCTTTTTTAGTAAGTTTTCTTTTATGATACAAAGGATGGTTAAAATTCTTCTTTTAGTTCTTGTAAAGCAAAAGAGAAAAATTAGACTAAAATGAGTTAGGAAGAAGATGGTAAATTAAGAAGATGGAAAAAACTAGAAATGATATGTACAAAGAAATGGAAAAGGAATGATAAAAGAAGTGTTAGATTGTGGTGTTTTAAACTAAAGAATTAAAAGAAAAGAAGAAACTAAAAGTTACTTACCCCTTTTGTGCTCATATACCTTGGATTCGTAGCACAACTTACCTTGTCTTTGAAGGCGATCAAGCATGGCGTGTAGGATCTCTCCCATTCCTGATCTACACTTCTACACTAAGAATAAAAGGGCAAGCTATACTAGCAAGAGAATGGTTGTTCATCACCATAGGCCATGAAGGGCACTTGCAATGGCGAAGCAGTCTCGAGGCTAATAGATTAACTTAGATTGCAACACATTAGAGGAGAGTAAATGAAAACAAGAGTAAAGAAGAAAAAGTAACTTTGATTCAATTCAAATAATAATGGAAGAAGAGATCACTTACACCGGTGTCACCTGCAGTACAAGCTTGCTCTCATTCCTCCATGAAAGTATCCCCTCTTCCCAGTTACATAAAGAAAATAAAAATTACATGAAAGAAAATAAAAACCTAAGTTACAAACTACAAATTAGCCTAAGTTCTACTCTCTGCTTGGTCGTTCCTCAGCTAACCAAATAGATCCAGTTAAATCTGATTTTAACTGATATTTATTTGGTTTAATCTTCTTTCTCTTTATTATTATCTTCTACAAAATAGACATTTAAGACAAAGAAATTAGCAGATTTATTACATGATAAATGTAGGAGTGTAATGAAAAGAATGCAAAATTTGTGTACGATCATGTATAGATGCATGAAATGGAATGCAAAAGAGGAAAGTTAATGCAAAAGAGGAAAGTTACAGATACACTGGATCGAAAAGACACAGCTGTTTCATTTACCGGCATTGATTCCAAGAAAGATTTAAGGCGTTTACCATTTACCTTAAAGTTATTTCCATTCTTGGTGTCACTGATCTCTATAGCACCGTGTGAAAACAGGATTTTTATAATGAATGGCCCAGTCCATCTTGATTTTAGCTTTCTGGAAAAAGATGAAGCCTAGAATTATAGAGTAAGACTTCTTGCTCAGGACAAATGTTTTCTTATGATGTGTTTTCATGAAAAATCTTAACTCTATCTTTTGTGATCTTAGCATTTTCATAGGCCTCATTTCTGAACTCCTCTAGTTCAGAAATTTATAATTTTTGAAGGTCATCGGCCTTAGTCAAGTCAAAATTTAGCTGCTTGATTGCCCATAAGGCCTGGTGTTCTAACTCAACGGGTAGGTGGCAAGCCTTCCTAGAGACTAACCTATAAGGAGACATCTCTAGAATCGTCTTGAAAGCGGTCCTGTAGGCCCATAGGGCATCTACAAATTTGGTGGATCAATCTTTCCGGTTCTGATTCACAGTCTTCTCCAAAATAAGCTTGATTTGTCTATTGGAAATCTCAACCTGCTCACTGGTCTGAGGATGATAAGGTATTAACAACTTGTGAGTTATGGCATACTTTCGCATAAGAGCTTCAAATGATCTATTGCAAAACTGAGTACCATTATCACTGATGATAGCACGAGGGATTCCAAAGCGTGAAAAAATGTTCTCTTTCAAAAACTTTATAACAACTTTGTTATCATTAGTTCTACTAAGAATGGCTTCTACCCACTTGGACACATAGTCCACAGCAACCAATATGTATTGATTTCCAAATGAATTAGGAAATGGACCAATAAAGTCGATGCCCCAAATGTCAAAGAGTTCTATTTCTAGAATTGGGCTGAGGGGCATCATATCTCGTTTTGAGTTCCTTCCTACCAGCTGGCATCTAGGGCACTGATCGGTCACTAATATTGCACATTCATTATCACATTCTCATACTTATTATATAATAAACTCTACTTTTAATCCTAATTATTGTCTAATTTATATGCAGGCCCATTGCTAAAGAAAAGGAAAGAGAAACGAGCCCAAAAGCCCATCAAAATTCTAATTTAATTCAGAATTAATTCGAAATCAGAAAATCAAGGCAGATCATGGCAAATCAGAGAAGTTGAAGACCGATTAAAACAAATCTTCCAAAATCAATTTGTTAAAACCAAAGATCAAAGGTAATTTCATTAAATTTAGGAACTAAAACAGGAAATCCAGAACCAGATAAAGAAAAATCGCTAAAGCAGGAGGTGTACCCCTCTAGATATGGCCACCTGGCCACATCCAGGCCGCAGAAACACTGCCGTTTTAACAGCTTTGTTGAAGCTGTTGGGGGAGCGTTTTCTCCCAATATCTTCGTACACTCCTCCCCATTGGATTTTGCCTATAAATACTGGGTTTTTCAGAGACCAGAGAGAACAATCAAGCAGAGAGTAGAAGTTAGGCTATCTGTAGTTTGTGACTTAGGTTTTTAATTTTCTGTTATGTAATTTTTATTTTCTTTATGTAACTGAGAGGAGAGGAGATTTTCATGGATGAATGGGAACAAGCTTGTACTGAGGGTGACACCAGTGTAAGTAATCTTTTCTTTTGTTGTTATTTGAATCGAATCAAAGTGTTCTTTTCTTTTCTATTCTTGCTTTTGTTTGTTTCCCTCATCTGTGTTTGTGAATCCAAATGACTCCGATAGCCTCGAAGTTGCCTTGGCCTTGCAAGTGCCGTTGATGGCTTATGGTGATGGATATCCATTTCTATGGTAGTGCAGCTTTCCCCTTTATTTCATAGTGTAAATCGGGAATGGGGATGATCCTATTTGTCATATTTCGCTCGCCTTAAAACAAAGGTACATCATCGATACAAGTCAAAGGTAAGCAAGCATCGAAGAGATAAGTAAGTTTTTTAAGTTTTTAACTTTCTTTTCATTTAATTTTAATTCAGATCACCAACATCACAATCTCCCAACTCATTTATCACACTTTTCAATTTCTTTATATATATCCATTTTCTATTTTCTTCTCCTTCTTAATCTACCACTTTCTTCCTAACTTAACATAAACCTATTTTCCTTTTCTTTTAAAGAACTAAAAAAAGATCTTTAACCATTGATTGTAACTTAAAAGAGAACTTGCTAAAACAGCTTCCATCGCTAGTCCCTCATTGTGGATCACGACCCGCATAGCCACTTGCTATAGCGATAGTATTGAGTACTTGCACATTCTATTTTTAAGTTCTGAAATTCTGTATTTTTGTGTGCAGGTAAAACCTAAATCAAATTTTGGCGTCGTTATCGGGGAGGGACGGTAAGTAATTCTCTTTTTATGTTCACATTTTTGGTTAACTTTCTTATTTGTTCTTGGTATGCAATGATAGATATCAAAGAGATTTTTACTGCATTGGATATATAAGTGGCCCTGGACTCTGCGCAAGAAAGCAGAGCCCAGAAACCCTAAGATTTGCTACATTCCAGTGGCAATCTGAGTGAACTACTAACCTGTATTTTTATAGGTTGACTGAATTGCAAAACTAAATCTCTATATTTGTCTCACTGTACATACTTTCTAATCTCAACAGCAAAATGATATTTGTTAAATGCTAAAAATAGTTTAGACTTTGCATTTAGGCACGTGTCTAATTCGTTTACAATTTACATTATTGTTGAAGAGTGCTAGAGCAAAGGTACGTGTGCATAGCATATAGAATGGAACACTTTTGAATTGTTTACATTGCTTAAGTATTGCTTTTCATGTACACATTGCACTAAATTGACTTAAGGGCTTGTCCTATAAACAAGATAAGGTGGGAAAGTCATTACCCTCCCTTAGCCCACAAACAATCTCCTCACTCACTAACCCAAACCTAACTAAAATTGAGCAGACGTTGGCCCTAGGGACATCTCGAACTCAAATAGGAGACGACCTAAGGGGAAAGTTGATTAGAATTTGACTCTTACCAAATCGGTGTCTATGGTTGGGGATTGAGGGGCGAAACCCTAAAGGTTGATGGTTTGGTATAATTAGGCCCGTTGCTTAGGCACGGATAGCTCCCACTGATCTTGCCCCTACTTGGTCGATTAATTTATGGTCAGATTCAGCAAGATACCCCCCGTGGATAGTTCTAACCAGTTAGGAGTCGTCTTGGTCTAAGGTTTACCCTAACTTAGGTTAGATTTTTTCTTTTTATTTGTTAGCTTATTTGTTTGTTTTTTTTGTTAGTGTTTGATATTTCTTGTGTAATATGGCTTATAACAACAATTTTTTTTCAACTTTAATGGTAATCCATGTTACAGCCCGACCTTTTTTTCGGATGTTACCAACCCGGCATATCATAACTTTAACCAACCTAGTGTGCCGGATTGGTCATATCTGAATCAATATATGTCCCAGTCTCAATACTATGAACAAGACTGGAATAATCATCACTACTCTTCACAGAGTCAATGGGGATACAACTCCCCCGAGTCTTATTGTCAATCACCTTACCAACATCCAGCTCATATACTCTTTCTCCCGAACAACCATTAGAAGAATCAATTAACTGAGAAAAGAGGATGGAAGCCTTAAATGAGCTTGAGCGATGAATTCAAAATTTAGAAGACTCAAAATCTCATCAAACTTTTCAAGTCACAGATCCTTACTCTATTTTTCAAGGAGAACATACCAACTTAGAAAAGAGTATGGAAACTATGATTCAATGCCAAAATTATCCACTCGATATGGTAGAAGCAAGACCTAGTAGACTGGAAAACATGTGTAGGAATATGGAAACTCTCCCTATCCAATCTTTGACTATTCCTGACACTTCTAGCCATATTGATGAAAACCAAGAATCATGTTACCTTGAAGACTTTGACCAAGATTCAATTTCACCACTAAACCTTGAACTTGATCAATATCAACCCATTGACGTATTGGCAAGTTTTTATTTTAATGAGATTGAACTTGATTATGAATGTGAACATGATCGCCAACTTTGTGATTCAGTTTTCATTTTTGAATCTATGTTGACTCTGATTTTCTTACCCAATTTGAACCAATTTCCTGAGCTAACATTTATTCCCATACCCATAGATCTAGAAATGGAATCGCCAATTTTGGATAGTCAGATTTCATTGATGGGAAAAGAATGTGAATTTTAATTCTTGAATTTTAACTCAACTCTTGAACCCAAAGTTGATCTTTCCGACTTAGTATTGGTTCCTGAGCCTATCATTCTTGAGTCCAAGTCAACCATTTCACCAAGTCGCATTCTTTTGTTGGACATAGGTATAGACCATGATGACTCAGTGATGATTTTTCAGGAATGGTCATGTAAAGGAAGTAAGTTCAATGATAGGATCTTTCATGATCCTATTCATATTGGGGACTGTAAATATGTAAATAGAAAAGAGGTCAATAAAGGTGGGTTCTGTGAACCACTACATTATCTTGATTGGGTAGCAACGCTTGACCCAATCAGACCACCACAGAAACCATCACTTTAAGGTAATATTTTCCTTCCCTTTCTTCTTTTTCATGATCTACGCATTAATTCATACATTGAGGACAATGCATGAGATAGGTGTGGGGGAGGGTTCTAACATAACTTGGGTTTTCCTTTTATTATAAAAAAATGTTAACATTTTTTTACTTTTAAAAACTTTTTGAAAAAAAGAATAATATTTTGATATATTTTTTGTAAGAAATTAAGTCAATTTTAATGAATAAGAGAATCATAATTAGGATTTCTTCTACTTGATCAAAATAAGATTATTTATTTGATTTCCAAGGTTAGAAAGAAAATTTTAAAAAATAATTTAGTCTAGATTTTTACCTTGATGATATATACATGCTTTATACACTTACACACTTAGGGTTAAAAAATAAAGATTCTTATGCTTTATTAAAAAAGAAAGAAAAATAAAAATAATATATATATATAAATCCTCTGATTAAGCTGGGTATTTGTGCCTCATAAAGCATAAGTATTCATACCTAAAAGCGGTTTATAAAATAAAATCCTTAGTTTTATGACCTTATTTGTTCGAGTTCTTAAGTCCTTGTGATGTTTTCTCACCCGGTGCCCTAAGACCGTTTTATTTGGGAGTCATCGATTAAAGATTCATTATATGGACAGATTAGAAAGCCTAATAGAACTAAGGAATAATATCACCAAAAATTAAAAAAAACAAAAGAAAAGAAAATAAGGCATAAGAGTTAAAGTTAAAGAACCCGAGTTAAAATTTCACTGTCACAAAGGTGCATATGACTTAGGGTAAAATAATAGATTAGATGAGAAATACAATTTGACTATATGCCTTGGGTGATAACAAGTTTCTGAATTAAGACTAAGCTTAAGAATGAAAAATTCAATTTTTCTATAACTTATAGATTACTTGAAGTCTTACAATAATACTTCAACTAGTTTTCTCTTTCAAAATGTGTTTTCAAAAATACTAACACTTTGTTTCTCTTTCTCTATTGATTTTGTGGGTGTAATCCACTGAAAACCCTCAAACTCGTCCTCTAGGGGAAACCTAGAGGTTTAACGGCTTGTTGCACATGCTCAGTGCAATCGCGTGATCTGCGAAAGTGGTTTAATAATTTTTGGTTTAGTTTTGTTGTTTTGCTCGAGGACGAGCAAAAGATAGGTATGGGGATGTGATCGGTCACTGATATTGCACATTCATTGTCACATTCTCATACTTATTATATAATAAACTGTGCTTTTAATTCTAATTATTGTCTAATTTATATTCAGGCCATTGCTAAAGGAAAGGAAAGAGAAACGAGCCCAAAAGCCCATCTAAATTCTGATTTAATTCAAAATTAATTCAAAATCAGAAAATCTGGGCAGATTATGGCAAATCAGAGAAGTTGAAGACCAATTAAAACAAATCTTCCAAAATCAATTGGTTAAAGCCAAAGATCAAAGACAGTTTCGTCAAATTCAGGAGCTGAAACGGAAAATTCAGAACCAGATGAAGAAAAATCGCTAAAGCAGGAGCTGTATCCCCTGGGTGAGGCCACATGTCTACACTCAGGCACAAAAACACGGCCAAAGTCGCGTTTTTGCGACTTTGTTGAAGCTGTTGGGGGAGCGTTTGCTCCCCCTATCTTCGCACACTCCTCCCCATTGGGTTTTGCGTATAAATACTGAGTTTTTCAGAGACCAGGGAGAACGATCAAGCAGAGAGTAGCAGCTAGGCTATTCTATAGTTTGAAACTTAGGTTTTTAGTTTTCTGTTATGTAATTTTTATTTTCTTTATGTAACTAAGAGGAGAGGATATTTTCATAGAGGAATGGGAACAAGCTTGTACTAAGGGTGACACCGGTGTAAGTAATCTTTTATTTCATTATTATTTGAATCGAATCAAAGTTTTTTCTTTTATATTCTTATTTTTGTTTGCTTCCCTCTTCTGTGTTTGTGAATCCAAATGACTCCGATAGCCTCGAAGTTATCTTGCCCTTACAAGTGCCGTTGATGGCTTATGGTGATGGATATCCATTTCTATGGTAGTATAGCTTGCCCCTTCATTTCATAGTGTAAATCGGGAATAGGGAAGATCCTATTTGTCATACTTCGCTCGCCTTCAAACAAAAGTACGTCGTCGATACGGGTCAAAGGTAAGCTGGCATCGAAGAGGTAAGTGAGTTTTTTAGGTTTTAAATTTCTTTTCTTTTAATTTTAGTTCAGATCACCAAAACCATAATCTCCCAACTCTTTTATCACACTTTTCAATTTCTTTGTATATATCTATTTTCTATTTTTTCCACCTTCTCAATCTACCACTTTCTTCCTAACTTAACTTTAACCAATTTTTCTTTTCTTTTAAAGAACTAAAAGAAGATCTTTAACCATTGATTGTAACTTAAAATAGAACTTGCTAAAAAATCTTCCATCACTAGTACCTCCTTGTGGATCACGATCCGCATAGCCACTTACTATAGCGGTAGTATTGAGTACTTACACATTCTATTTTTAAGTTCTGAAATTCTAGTATTTTGTGTGCAGGTAAAACCTCAATCAGGCACGTCTTACAAAATTTATAAGCATCTTTGAACAAAGTAGTCCAATAGAACCCACTTTGCAGTACCTTTTCAGCAGTCTTGCGGGGACCAAAGTGTCCACCGCATGCAAGTTCGTGACAAAAGGATAAAACACTCTTAATCTCTTCATCGGGAATGCATCTCCTAATAATTTGGTCAGAACAGTACTTGAAAAGATACGATTCCTCCCAAAAGAAATACCAGACTTGAGATAAGAACCGATATATATCATTTTTAGACCAATGAGAAGGAGTTTGGTTTGTGACTAAATAATTTACTATATCAACAAACCAAGGTTCCCTAAAGATAGCTAAGAGATTTTCATCAGAAAAGTCCTCATTTATGGGTAATTCGTTGCATGGAGAGTTTGGGATTCACGAGAGATGGTCAGCAATGACATTTTCTACACCTTTCTTATCTTGAAACTCGAGATCAAATTCTTGAAGAAGGAGATCCAACGAATGAGTCGGACCTTGTCATCCTTCTTCATCATGAGATACCTAAGCGCAGAATGATCGGTGAAAATTATGGTTTTGAACCCTAGTAGGTAGGGATAAAATTTCTCCAAGGCAAACACTACTGCCAAGAATTCTCAATAGTAGTGTAATTCAATTGAGTATCATTGAGAGTCCTACTATAGTAGTAAATCACATACTGCTTGTTATCAATGCGCTGTCCTAGGACAGCACCTATGGCAATAGAAGCGTCGCACATGATTTTGAACGGCTTAGACCAATTCGGTACAGATATGATTGGTGCAGAAATAAGCTCTTTCTTAAGCTTCTCCCAGAAATTCATACATTCAGCATCAAAAGTGAAGGACACATCCTTCGCTAACAGATTAGTCAAGGGTCTAGCAATCTTGCTGAAATCCTTGATAAATCTTCGGTAGAAACTGGCGTGTCCTAAGAAGGATCGAATATTCTTCACGCATTTAGGCATGAGAAGCTTAGTAATAATCTCAATCTTGGCTCTATCCACTTCAATTTCTTTCTTGGAGATTTCATGACCCAAGACAATTCCATGTCTTACCATGAAGTGGCATTTCTCCTAGTTCAGTATCAGATTTTTTCTCAGCACAACATTAGAGGACAAGTTCTAAATGGTGGAGACATTGAGCGAATGAATCTCTGTAGATAGAAAAATCATCAATGAAGATTTCTAAGAATCATTCTACCATATCAAAAAAAAAGACTCAATATGCAACATTGAAACATCGCTGGGGCATTGCACAAGCCGAAAGGCATTCGACGATAAGCAAATTTTCCAAATGGACATGTGCACGTAGTGTTTTCTTCGTCCTCAGGAGCAATATGAATCTAATTATACCCCGAGTAACCATCCATGAAACAGTAATACTCGTGGCCCGCTAAACGTTCAAGCATTTGGTCAATAAAGGGAAGTGGGAAATGGTCCTTACGTGTTGCTGCATTAAGCTTCCTATAGTCAATGTAAACTCGGTTCTTCGTGGGAAGTCGAGTTTGAACCAACTCTTTGTTCTCGTTTTCCACTACGGTGAAACCGGATTTCTTTAGAACCGCGTGGACATGACTGACCCATTGGCTATCAAAAATGGGATAGATTATCCCATTATCTAAGAGTTTAACAATTTCAGCATGAACAACCTCTTGCATTATAGGGTTTAACCTACGCTGCGGGTCTCAGTTTGGTGTTGCATTTTCATTGAGATGAATGCGATGTTGAACTATGGTTGGACTCAATCCCTTTATAACGGTCATAGTCCAACCAATGGCTTCCCTATATTTTCTTAGGATTGCATTAAGATCTTCTTCTTGCTTGTCATTTAAATGGGAGGCAATAATGACAGGAAAGGTCTCTTATTCGCCTAGATAGACATACATGAGATGCGCAAGTAAGGCTTTCAATTCTAAGGAAGGGGAAAGCTAAATTGAAGGATGAGTCAAATTTGTTGGCTCCACATTTGGTGAAATAGAGTTCGAGGCCCTATTTACAATAGACTCTATAACCTGATCAAGGTTAAATTCGTCTGACTCTAACTCGAAGTCACAATTAGTTTCTAGTTCTAATTCTTTCCTCTGTTCACTTGTCAAGTTCTCAATGAGATTGACTTCAAACGTTTGATCCTCAACATCACGGGGTTGCTTTCCTAGGTTGAAGACATTGACTTTTCTAGTCATATCCCCAGAGTTTAACCTTATGGACCCATTCCTACAATTAATAATGGCATTGGCAGTAGTAAGGAATGGTCGCCCCAGGATAACCGGTGTTTGAGCCCCAGGATTGGAAATAGGTTGTGTCTCTAGAACTATGAAATCAATAGAGTAGATAAACTCCCCGATCCGGATAAGGACATCATTAATTTCCCCCTTGGGACCTTTCAATGAACGGTCGGCCAGTTGGATTATGACTCAAGTTAGACTAAGATCGCCCAACCCGAGTTGTTGATAAACTGAGAATGGGAGCAAGTTGATACTTACCCCAAGTCAAGAAGTGCACGACTAATCTCAGCTTGTCCTATTGTGTAGGAAATGGTGAGACAACCAGGATCCTTGTACTTGATAGGGATCAGACCCTACAATAGCTCACTAATGTTAGTGGCTAAAGAGACTTTCTTGGGTACATTAGTCTTTCACTTCTTGGTGCACATGTCCTTAAGAAATTTTGCATAAGATGGGACCTGTTGAATTGCATCAAGAAGTGGCACATTTATCTTCACCCGATTGAAGATCTCAATTATCTTATCCATGTATGGATTTTGCTTGTTATTTTTCAGCCTATTAGGAAATGATACTATAGGCTGGTGCACCTGACTGGTTGACTTATCCGTTTCAGATTCGTCAGATTTGGAAGGATTGGGACTAGATGAGGTGGATGCTTGATTGTGATTGTGCTGAATGGGATTGGATGGTGTTTGTTTGAACTTGTTTTGATGAAGACTTTGTGAAGTATTTCATTTGAAGCTCTAACACACGACGAATCAAGAGTTCTTCATGATCAAGAATGCCCAAAGAGAATTGATATGATGTGTTTTGTAAATGTGTAATAGCATGTCAAAAGCCTTGATGCACACACACATATCATATCCTATTAGTAGACTTGATCACCTATTAGTAGACTTGACTCTTTCTATTAGTAGACTTGACCCTTGCTATTAGCAGACTTGACCCTTCCTATTAGCAGACTAATAGGGTTATTAGTCGACTTATAAAAATGATTAGTCGACTAATACATGTTAATAGTCGACTTATAAAAAGGACTAGTCGACTAATACATGGTATAGTCGACTTATAGGTTTCCCTAGTCGACTATCTTTTGTCCTGAAAGATCCCAACTCTCTGTTTGTCACTGTTAGTCGACTTAACAGTTTAATAGTCGACTAATAGATGTTGTAGTCGACTTATACCCAAAATTAGTCGACTAACCCAGTATAAATTGCCCAACTTAGTCGACTAACCCATATGTCAAGTCGACTATAGGCAGTTTCTGACTGTTGGACAGTTTCTGTATTCTGGAATTTTTTGCAACGTTATCCAAGTTTGAATGTTCAAAATGGTTCTAATAACTACCCTAACTAACCCTAGGGTGCTTCTATAAATAGGGTTGTTAATCTAAGGCAAAAATACCAATTCTAATCTTCAGTTTTCTGACCACAAAATTCTGCCAATTCCTGAAAACTGTTCCCAAAACTGTTCCCACTTCAGTTCTTCACCAAAATCCTATTCTCTAGTGAAGATCTCTGAAGTTCCTCCTATACTAGACCTTGTCCACGTTCATACACAGTACCAAGGCTTATAGGAAAGTGTTGCAATTCTCAAAGCAATCATTGTACACGAGTGGCTTCTTGGTGTAGAGGCAGTTGTACAAGGTGAAGGTGTTCTCTTGGTGAAAGAGAAGGTGTTCTCTTGGTGGAAGAGAAGGTGTACACATTTGGCAAAGGGGATTTGTCAAGTGGTGTGCATGGTTGTGATTTTGGGTGTACAAAATCAAGGATAAAGGAAAATCTCAAGCGGGTGGCTTGGGGACTGGATGTAGGTCACGAGGACCGAACCAGGATAAATCTTGAAAAGTCACCTAGAGGGGGGGTGAATAGGTGACAATGCTAATCAAGGGGCAAATTAAAAATTTAAAGCTACAACAATCACAAGATGAATGCAAGCAAGTAAGTATGACAATGAATATGATGAGCAAGTAGTAAGTGCAAGCAAAATAGAGTAAGGATTGCAAGAATGTAAACCAATCGCAAACACAAGGATATGTTATCGAGGTTCGAGCACCCAGCTCTACCACCCGCCTTCCCCAGAAGGATTCTAGCTACTTCCACTATCACAAAGAACAATTACAATGGAGTACCCAACTCCTACAATCTCAAGAACAAGTAATTTCCTTGGTAGTCAAAAGACCACAAACTCTCTCTTTCAAATATCTCTTCCCTTACAAAGGTCCTTAGAGAATATTGAGTAGGAATGAAGCTCTTTTGTGTGTAAGGAAAAGAAATTGAAATCAGAGAAAATCTTTTGAAAACCCTTCAGAAATTGAGAGAATTTAGCTCAAAAACCAAGAACTTTGAAAGCCTTAAACTTTTGAATTTTTAGCAATAATTGTTGTTGTAACCAATCTCTCCCCAAACACCCCTATTTATAGGAGAGGGATAGGGTTTAGGGATAAAACATATTTACTGATGTTTAGGAGGTAATTAGATCAAAATATATCCTTAAACGAATTTTTAAATACAAAAGACAAAAATAAACAGCACTTAAAAAATCTGCCCGTTACTGTTCAACGGCTACATCGGTCGACCGGGCCGGTCGACCGGTAGTACAAAATTCCGACCGTTACAGGCTATCGGTCGACCGACCCGGTCGACTGATACAAACTGTGACTAAAAAATAAACATCGGTCGACTGCCCCAGTCGACCGACAGACATGCACACGGATACGTGCATTCTGCCAGGACCTCGGTCGACTGGTCCGGTCGACCGGACCAGCCTGACATAGACTCGGTCGACTGTCGGTAGACTGCCGGTCGACCGGATCAGGTCAGAAAACGAAATAAAGACAGAATTTTGAGAAGAAAAATATTTTTAACAAAACTATTTTAAACAGGAATTCAGTATGTAACATAAAAAGAAATTTGTAGAAGAAAGATTTTGTACTAAAATATTTTTGTATATTTTATAGGAAATAAACTAAGAAATAGTATATGCGCAAAAACGTGTGTGATTGAGCTTCAAACCTAATCTCTATTCTTTAACATACTATAAACTGAAAAACCAAATACATGAAGACTTCTTGAGCTATCTTCAAGTCTTTGAGCCATCCAATGCCTTGCTAGTGCCTTCTCTTCTATGATCCTTCCTTGATGAGCAAATTGCCTTCCTTGCTTTGTGGAACTTAGAAGTTCTTGCAATAGCTAAGCGAATGGTCTCTAAACATGGTACAAGACATGAAACTCATCTTAGCAAACTTGTTAGTACCAAATAGCACTAATTTGGTTTGTCATCATCAAAACACAAAACAATTGGAGAGTGTAACCTCTTGGGCCAACAATCTCCCCCTTTTTGATGATGACAAAACAAATAGGCTATTAACAAGAATATAGGGTAGGAGAAAACTCCTCCTCAAATTATGCTATACATAAAACACAAGAATATGCTCTAGATACCAATAATTGAAATGATGCACCAATTATTGAAACCAATTAAAACAGATATATAAAACACAAAAATTTCTCTTGATACCAAAAATACCAAAAACAACTAAAACACAAGAACACAAAAATTCATAAAATCAAAACATATAAATTCATATGGAACCAAGACCAAATGAACTTATTTTTGTCCATGTAAACTTATTCTCCCCCTTTTTGTCATACATCAAAAAGGGTTATGAAAAACATGTTTATTCAATAATACAAACATTAAGTTCTCCACAAATAAATGAAAATCTAGCAAAATCAAGAGGTTTAGTGAAAATATCGGCTAGTTGTAAATCCGTGGAAACATAATCAATATCTATATCACCTTTCTCAAAATGATCTCTAAGAAAGTGATATCTAATCTCAATGTGTTTGGTCTTACTATGTTGATTTGCATTTTTGGTCATGTGTATAGTACTAGTATTATCACAAAATATTTTATATGATCAAAGTGCAAATCAAAATCAAGGAGAGTATGTTTCATCCAAAGGACTTGTGCACAACAAGCCCCCGCGGCAACATACTCCGCCTCGGCGGTTGAGAGAGCTACGGAATTTTGTTTCCTAGAGGACCATGAAACAAGACAATTACCAAGAAATTGACATGTCCCACTAGTACTCTTTCTATCTACTCTACAACCCGCATAGTCGGCATCCGAATAACTAGTCATTGAAAAATCTATAGTTTTCGGATACCAAAGACCCATTCCAATAGTGCCCTTAATATAACGAATAATGCGTTTTACCGCAATAAGATGAGACTCTTTAGGACACGATTGAAATCTAGCACAAAGACACACACTAAACATGATATCCGGCCTACTTGCCGTCAAATATAAAAGACTTCCTATCATGCTTCTATATAATTTAATATCAACATTTTTACCTTGTTCGTCCTTATCAAGCTTGGTTGTAGTTGCCATTGGAGTGTTGCAAGCCTTTGATCCTTCAAGCCCAAACTTCTTTACTAGCTCCTTTGCGTACTTGGCTTGGTTAATGAAGATTCCGTCTTGCAATTGCTTGATTTGGAGTCCAAGGAAGAAATTGAGCTCACCCATGGAAGACATTTCAAATTCTAGTTGCATTACCTTCTCAAAATCCTTGCATAAAAGCTCATTAGTAGATCCAAAAATTATATCATCAACATAAATTTGCACAATTAAAATATCATTATTAACATGCTTAGTAAAAAGAGTTGTGTCTACTTTGCCTTTAATAAAATCATTTGAAATGAGAAAACTAGAAAGCCTTTCATACCAAGCTCTTGGAGCTTGTTTCAATCCATACAAAACTTTATCAAGTTTAAAAACAAAATCGGGATGAACATGATCAACAAAACCGGGAGGTTGAGCAACATAAACTTCTTCATTAATAAAACCATTCAAAAATGCACTTTTCACATCCATTTGAAAAAGTTTAAAATTTTTAAAGCATGCAAAAGCTAGTGTCATCCGTATGGCTTCAAGCCGTGCTACGGGTGCAAAGGTCTCCTCAAAGTCAATTCCCTCAACTTGAGTGTAACCTTGGGCCACTAACCTAGCTTTATTCCTAATGACATTTTCGGACTCATCCATCTTGTTTCTAAAGATCCACTTAGTACCAATTATTGGTCTATCGTGGGGCTTAGGAACAAGGTGCCAAACTTGGTTGCGCTCAAATTGATTGAGTTCCTCTTGCATGGCAAGCAACCAATATGGGTCCATCTCGGCTTCGAGAATGCCTTTGGGTTCAAAATGAGAAATGAAAGCAAAGTTACCACATAGGTCATGGAGTTTGGAGCGCGTTGTGACTCCTTTAGATGCATCACCCAAGATGAGCTCCTTAGGATGATTTGTAGCGTATTTCCAAGCTTTGGGAAGCGGTTGAGCGCTTTCCTCTTTATCCTCTTGAACTTCACCTATAGATTCTTGCTTATCTTCTTGAGTGGGTGAGTCCTTCAAGGATAGTCTCTCCATGTCTTCACCTAATGGTTCAATCTCTACAACATTCTCAACAACCACATTAGTCTCTTCAAATTTAACATGCATGGATTCTTCTATGGTAAGTGTAGATCTATTGAAAACTCTATATGCTTTGCTAGTAGAGGAATATCCAATAAAGATAGCCTCATAAGCCTTAGCATCAAATTTACCCAAATTATCCTTAGTATTTAAAACAAAACACTTGCATCCAAAAA
Source organism: Agave tequilana (assembly GCA_038442645.1). Classification (NCBI taxonomy): domain Eukaryota; kingdom Viridiplantae; phylum Streptophyta; class Magnoliopsida; order Asparagales; family Asparagaceae; genus Agave; species Agave tequilana. The sequence continues at coordinate 241,988 of JAVJIF010005283.1, forward strand.
CTTTGAAATATGCAACATTTGGTTTTCTAGAATGATACATTTCAAATGATGTTTTTGAAGAATTTTTGCATAAATAAATACGATTCGATATATAGCATGCGGTGTTTACGGCCTCGGCCCATAAATATTGAGGGAGGTCATACTCACTTATCATTGTCCTAGCCATCTCTTGAAGTGTTCTATTTTTCCTTTCTACAACTCCATTTTGTTGTGGAGTTCTAGGACAAGACATTTCATGCTTAATTCCTTTTTCATCACAATAAGTCATGAAGAGTTGGTTAACAAACTCACCACCTCTATCACTCCTTATTCTTAAAATCGGAAAACCTTTTTCTTTTTCAACTCTTTTTCGAAAAATCTTAAAATGAGAAAAAGTTTGATCTTTATTTTGCAAAAAGAAAACCTAAGTAAAACGAGAGAAATCATCAACCAAAACAAATGCAAATCTACTTCCATTTAAACTCTTAGTTTTAGTTGGTCCAAAAAGATCCATATGAATTAATTCTAAAGGCCTAGTTGACATGATATCCTTGATTGGTTTAAAGGAAGACTTGGTTTGTTTCCCAAGTTGGCACGCACCACAAATGCGGTCTTTCTCAAAATCCAAGCAAGGTATACCCTTCACCAATTCCTTTGAATTAATCCTAGAAATATGGTCAAAAGATGCATGTCCTAATCTTCTATGCCAAAGCCAAGAATTTTCATCAAAAGCATTCAAGCATTTAGTAGAACAATCTAAATTAAGCATGTCAATAATATAAACATTATTATCACGAAAACCGGTAAGAATACAATCATTAGATTTAACATCAAAAATCTTGCAAGAAGTATCATCAAAAACAACTTTAAGTCCACGGTCACAAAGTTGACTAATGCTAAGCAAATTATGTTTTAAACCATCTACTAAAATAACATTCTCAATAATAGGAGATGCACCAATTTGAATGTTACCTATACCGATGATAGTTCCTTTGGAGTCATCCCGAAGGTGACGGAGCCACCTTCCATGTACCTTGATAGGGTTGTGAAGTTGTTGATGTCCCATGTCATGTGTCTTGAACAACCACTATCAAGGTACCACCGCTCCCTACGTCTTGGAGCTTTGGTGTGTACCTACATCAAACAATTTAAGACTTGATTTTGGTACCCACATTTTCTTGGGTCCTCTAGGGTTAGTGTCATTGACCCAAACAAGATTATTTGTTCTATTTAGTTGATCATAGCAAAACTTAGCTAAATGTCCATGTTTACCATAATATGTGCATCTATATACTCTACCATATCTAAATGCATAATGAGTGTGTGATTTGTGAGCATGAGCATTGTGAGCATGAAAGGATTTAACATGTGTGTGTTGTGTGTTGTGAGCATGGGAAATCTTATCATGAGAAATTTTAACATGGGAAGTATTCTTTTTAGAAAATTTTTCTTCAAGCTTCTTTGTATTAAAAGCACATTCTTTTAAGACTTTTTCAAAATCACTCATCTTAGATTTAAAGGAAGAAATCTCTTTATTATCAACAATAGGGGTTTTACCCTTACAAGAAATCTTATAAGCATCAAATTCATTTTGAATAGAAACAAGATTGGAAGAAAGATCATCTTTTTCTTTAGAAACAATGGCAAGTTGATTCTTAAGAAAAGCAACTTCTTTTTGTAATTTTAAACATTCAAGTTTCTTATTATCATAAGTTTCAGAAAGTTCTACAAAGGCATGTACTAGAACTTCCTTACTTAGTTCATCATCTTCATCATCAAGGGATTGAGGGGTTACCTTAGGTGTGTTTGCCATGAAACACATATTAGCTTGTTCCACCTCCTCTTCGGACTCGCTTTCCGAATCCCATGTTGCTTTGTAGGCTTTCTTCTCTTCCGGCTTCTTTGACTTGAAGGAGGAAGTCATCTTCTTCTTGAACTCCGGACAATCCGCCATGATATGTCCGGGTTTGCGGCAATTGTAGCATATGATCCTCCGCTCCTCTTTCCCTTCGAATTTTCTTCGGAAGTTGAGCTTGTTCTTCCGGTACAATCTTTTGACATTCCGCACAAGTAGAGTTAGCTCCTCATCTTCTTCTTCATCTTCTTCATCGTCATCATTGGTGGAAGAAGTCTTGAAGGTTATGGATTTCTTCTTTGAAGTAGATGCCTCATCTCTTGCTTTCTTCTCCATCTCATGGGTCTTTAGGTTCCCAATGAGACTAATGATGTCCATCTCGTCCTTGTCATTTAATTCCTTAAGGTGGTGGCCTTGATCTCCCAGATGGAGGAAGAGCCCGTATCACTTTGCGCACCTTTTGATCGTTGGAGATGACGTCACCTAATGAAGAAAGACCATTTGTAATTTTAGTGAAACGAGTAATCATACAATCAATAGATTCTTCATCAAGCATTTTGAATGATTCATATTGAGACCTCAAGAGATCTATCTTAGCTCTCTTGACTTGTGAAGTCCCTTCATGTGTGACCAATAAGTGTTGCCAAATCTCATAGGCGGATTGGCAATGAATTACCCGTGTAAGGTCAACCTCATTCAAGGCGGTTAAAAGGGAGTTTTGGGCTTTTGAGTTAGCCTCATATTCTCTAAAGTTGAAGTCGGTCCAAGTGCTCTCATCACTATCGGGTGCTACATAGGGTTTAGTCAAGGACTTGGCCACTAAGCTACCCAAAGATTGCAAAAATATAGTCATCCTAACCTTCCAAATTGGGAAATTAAGTCCATCAAATTTAGGAGGGGTTTTGATGTTATCGGCCATGTTTACTAGTGTATGAATGGATGAATGAAAATGTTGATTAGCAATATTTTAAGGATCTCTCTATGGATGTTAAGCCAAACCTAGAGTCCAAGCTCTGATACCAATTGAAAAGTCACCTAGAGGGGGGGTGAATAGGTGACAATGCTAATCAAGGGGCAAATTAAAAATTTAAAGCTACAACAATCACAAGATGAATGCAAGCAAGTAAGTATGACAATGAATATGATGAGCAAGTAGTAAGTGCAAGCAAAATAGAGTAAGGATTGCAAGAATGTAAACCAATCGCAAACACAAGGATATGTTATCGAGGTTCGAGCACCCAGCTCTACTCCCCGCCTTCCCCAGAAGGATTCTAGCTACTTCCACTATCACAAAGAACAATTACGATGGAGTACCCAACTCTTATAATCTAAAGAACAAGTAATTTCCTTGGTAGTCAAAAGACCACAAACTCTCTCTTTCAAATATCTCTTCCCTTACAAAGGTCCTTAGAGAATATTGAGTAAGAATGAAGCTCTTTTGTGTGTAAGGAAAAGAAATTGAAATCAGAGAAAATCTTTTGAAAACCCTTCAGAAATTGAGAGAATTTAGCTCAAAAACCAAGAACTTTGAAAGCCTTAAACTTTTGAATTTTTAGCAATAATTGTTGTTGTAACCAATCTCTCCCCAAACACCCCTATTTATAGGAGAGGGATAGGGTTTAGGGATAAAACATATTTACTGATGTTTAGGAGGTAATTAGATCAAAATATATCCTTAAACGAATTTTTAAACACAAAAGACAAAAATAAACAGCACTTAAAAAATCTGCCCGTTACTGTTCAACGGCTACATCGGTCGACCGGGCCGGTCGACCGGTAGTACAAAATTCCGACCGTTACAGGCTATCGGTCGACCGACCCGGTCGACTGATACAAACTGTGACTAAAAAATAAACATCGATCGACTGCCCCGGTCGACCGACAGACATGCACACGGATACGTGCATTCTGCCAGGACCTCGGTCGACTGGTCCGGTCGACCGGACCAGCCTGACATAGACTCGGTCGACTGTCGGTAGACTGCCGGTCGACCGGATCAGGTCAGAAAACGAAATAAAGACAGAATTTTGAGAAGAAAAATATTTTTAACAAAACTATTTTAAACAGGAATTCAGTATGTAACATAAAAAGAAATTTGTAGAAGAAAGATTTTGTACTAAAATATTTTTGTATATTTTATAGGAAATAAACTAAGAAATAGTATATGCGCAAAAACGTGTGTGATTGAGCTTCAAACCTAATCTCTATTCTTTAACATACTATAAATTGAAAAACCAAATACATGAAGACTTCTTGAGCTATCTTCAAGTCTTTGAGCCATCCAATGCCTTGCTAGTGCCTTCTCTTCTATGATCCTTCCTTGATGAGCAAATTGCCTTCCTTGCTTTGTGGAACTTAGAAGTTCTTGCAATAGCTAAGCGAATGGTCTCTAAACATGGTACAAGACCTGAAACTTATCTTAGCAAACTTGTTAGTACCAAATAGCACTAATTTGGTTTGTCATCATCAAAACACAAAACAATTGGAGAGTGTAACCTCTTGGGCCAACAAATCTCTCGTGTTTGCGTTTGTCTAACTTTCTGAGATTTACTTTTCTTTTATTGCAAGTTATTTATTTGCTTAACATTAATCCTTCTTGTTTTGGTTTTGTGTTGACTTGGGTACTTTTAGATCTATAATTGCCAACAGAGATAGTTCCGCATTTGACATCATCTCGAGGACTAACAATTGGTATCAGAGCAGGAACTACAATTGGTATCAGAGCGGGTACAAGTCAACAACAAAGATGGCAACGGAGTTCTCATCATCCCAATTCAAAGAAGGACATTCTACACAACGTCCACCGCTATTGACGGATCCAACTACAACTACTGGAAGTGTAGAATGAAGATCTACTTGCAATCGCTGAACTACGAACTTTGGAACATCGTAGAAGCATCGTATACCAAGCCAACAACCAACTACAACGCTTGGAGTGAAGATCAAAAGAAGAACGCGAACCTTGACGCCAAAGCAATGAATGCCTTGTTCTGTGCCCTAACCAAAGAAGAGTTCAACCGTGTGTCAACAGCCACTTCTGCACATCAAATATGGCATACTCTTCAGGTAACACACGAAGGCACAAATAAAGTTAAGAAATCTAAAATATCTGTTCTTGTCCACAGGTTTGAATTATTCAAAATGGAGGAGAATGAAACCATATCCGAAATGGTTACAAGATTCACCGACATTACCAATTCATTAGCATCTCTTGGAAAGGACTACACCCAAGTTGAAAGAGTTCGTAAAATCCTTCGTGCACTTACACCAGAATGGGAGAAGAAGACAACCACTATTGAAGAGGCGAATGATCTCTCAACTATGACATTAGAAAACCTAATCGGTAATCTAATGGCATATGAAGTGCAGTTAGAAGAAAGAAAAAAGGACGAACGACAACACCGCTCAAAGAAGAAAGAACTTGGCTTCCATGCATCCTCCGACACGGACGATTCCAATGACGATGAAGAGGAGATGGCAATGCTTTCAAAGAAATTCAGGCGATTCTTAAAGTAAGGTAAATTCAAATGCTTTAATTGTGATAAATCAGGTCATATGAAGATGGATTGCCCTTTGCTCAAGAAGAAAGAAAAATACAAGAGCAAAAAGTTCAGAAAGAAGAAAAACTACGAAGCATCATCAGAATATAGTGATTCATCTTCCTCTGACGAAGAAAAAATCACTGAACGTGTCAACCTTTGTTACATGGCCCTAGAAGATGATGAGGTATCATTTACTGAACTTTCAGATGCATTTCATGAATTATTTAATGATCTGAAAAATGAAAAACTGAAAAATAAAGTTTTATCAAAAGAAATGAAAAACTTTTAAATGAAAATTCATGTTATGCTTTACAAGTTTCTTGTATAAACTCTCAAAAAGATGAATTTGAAAAAGTAATACCATCTTTGAAAAATGATAATGAGAAGTTTATCAAAGAAAATATTTTTCTTAAAAAGGAAACTATGTCTTTGAATGAAAGGATTTCTATATTGGATAAAGACATGCTAGTTTTCAAAAAGAAATATGAAGATATGTTGAAAAATGTGACTAAGTTCAATCAAGGAAAAGAAAAATTGAATGACTTGTTATCTTTTCAAAAGTTGTCACATAATAATTATGGTATTGGATATATTGAAAAATCTTCATATTGTAGTAATCCATATAGTTCTTTTGTAAAAAGAAAGTCTAAGAAAAATAAGTTTATATGGATTCCTAAGAATTTAAGTATTCATGATAAAAATACATATATTGCATCATACATTCATGATATATGTAATTCATGCAATTATGTGTATACTAACAGGTGGAAACCAAATTCAAAATGGATTTGGACTCTTAAAGGTTAATGTGTTCTTTTATGATTGGTACCATCTAACGTTTATCTTGCAGGTACCATGTAAAAATTGATAAGAACATATATATATATATATTTACTAATATATTTGTTGCAGGGGGAGAACAAAGTCTTTTCATATTTGTTATAACCCAATTTCTGCAGGAGGAGGAAAATATAACATATTTTCTGCAGGGGGAGCACTTGTGCATACAAAGCGTCATCATCAAAAAGGGGGAGAATGTTGGAACTTTTTAATGAAGACTTTGTGAAGCATTTCATTTGAAGCTCTAACACACGACGAATCAAGAGTTCTTCATGATCAAGAATGCCCAAAGAGAGTTGATATGATGTGTTTTGTGAATGTGTAATAGCATGTCAAAAGCCTTGATGCACACACACATATCATATCCTATTAGTAGACTCGATCACCTATTAGTAGACTGACTCTTTTTATTAGTAGACTTGACCCTTGCTATTAGCAGACTTGATCCTTCCTATTAGCACACTAATAGGGTTATTAGTCGACAAATACATGTTATTAGTCGACTTATAAAAAATACTAGTCGACTAATACATGGTATAGTCGACTTATAGGTTTCCCTAGTCGACTATCTTTTGTCCTGTAAGATCCCAACTCTCTGTTTGTCACTGTTAGTCGACTTAACAGTTTATATAGTCGACTAATAGATGTCGTAGTCGACTTATACCCAAGATTAGTCGACTAACCTAGTATAAATTGCCCAACTTAGTCGACTAACCCATATGTCAAGTCGACTATAGGCCGTTTCTGACTGTTGGACAGTTTCTGTATTCTGGTATTTTTTGCAACGTTATCTAACGTTTGAATGTTCAAAATGGTTCTAATAACTACCCTAACTAACCCTAGAGTGCATCTATAAATAGGGTTGTTAATCTAAGGCAAAAATACCAATTCTAATCTTCAGTTTTCTGACCACAAAATTCTGCCAATTCCTCAAAACTATTCCCAAAACTGTTCCCACTTCAGTTCTTCACCAAGATCCTATTCTCTAGTGAAGATCTCTGAAGTTCCTCCTATACTAGACCTTGTCCACGTTCATACACAGTACCAAGGCTTATAGGAAAGTGTTGTAATTCTCAAAGCAATCATTGTACACGAGTAGCTTCTTGGTGTAGAGGCAGTTGTACAAGGTGAAGGTGTTCTCTTGGCGGAAGAGAAGGTGTTCTCTTGGTGGAAGAGAAGGTGTACACATTTGGCAAAGGGGATTTGTCAAGTGGTGTGCATGGTTGTGATTTTGGGTGTACAAAATCAAGGATAAAGGAAAATCTCAAGCGGGTGGCTTGGGGACTGGATGTAGGTCACGAGGACCGAACTAGGATAAATCTCTCGTGTTTGCGTTTGTCTAACTTTCTGAGATTTACTTTTCCTTTTATTGCAAGTTATTTATTTGCTTAACATTAATCCTTCTTGTTTTAGTTTTGTTTTGACTTGGGTATTTTAGATCTATAATTGCCAACTGAGATAGTTTCGCATTTGACATCATCTCGGGGACCAACAATTGGTATCAGAGCAGGAACTACAATTGGTATCAGAGCGGGTACAAGTCAACAACAAAGATGGCAACGGAGTTCTCATCATCCCAATTCAAAGAAGGACATTCTACACAACGTCCACTACTATTTGACGGATCCAACTACAACTATTGGAAGTGTAGAATGAAGATCTACTTGCAATCCCTGAACTACGAACTTTGGAACATCGTAGAAGCATCGTACACCAAGCCAACAACCAACTACAACGCTTGGAGTGAAGATCAAAAGAAGAACGCGAACCTTGACGCCAAAGCAATGAATGCCTTGTTCTGTGCACTAATCAAAGAAGAGCTAAACGTGTGTCAACAGCCACTTCTGCACATCAAATATGCCATACTCTTCAGGTAACACACGAAGGCACAAATAAAGTTAAGGAATCTAAAATATTTGTTCTTGTTCACAGGTTTGAATTATTCAAAATGGAGGGAATGAAACCATATCCGAAATGGTTACAAGATTCACCGACATTACCAATTCATTAGCATCTCTTGGAAAGGACTACACCCAAGTTGAAAGAGTTCGTAAAATCCTTCGTGCACTTACACCAGAATGGGAGAAGAAGACAACCACTATTGAAGAGGCGAATGATCTCTCAACTATGACATTAGAAAACCTAATCGGTAATCTAATGGCATATGAAGTGCAGTTAGAAGAAAGAAAGAAGGACGAACGACAACATCGCTCAAAGAAGAAAGAACTTGCCTTCCATGCATCCTCCGACACGGACGATTCCAATGACGATGAAGAGGAGATGGCAATGCTTTCAAAGAAATTCAGGCGATTCTTAAAGCAAGGTAAATTCACATGCTTTAATTGTGATAAACCAGGTCATATAAAGATGGATTGTCCTTTGCTCAAGAAGAATGAAAAATACAAGAGCAAAAAGTTTAGAAAGAAGAAAAACTACGAAGCATCATCAGAATACAGTGATTCATCTTCCTCTGACGAAGAAAAAATCACTGAACGTGTCAACCTTTGTTACATGGCCCTAGAAGATGATGAGGTATCATTTACTAAACTTTTAGATGCATTTCATGAATTATTTAATGATCTAAAAAATGAAAAACTGAAAAATAAAGTTTTATCAAAAGAAAATGAAAAACTTTTAAATGAAAATTCATGTTATGCTTTACAAGTTTCTTGTATAAACTCTCAAAAAGATGAATTTGAAAAAGTAATATCATCTTTGAAAAATGATAATGAGAAGTTTATCAAAGAAAATATTTTTCTTAAAAAGGAAACTATGTCTTTGAATGAAAGGATTTCTATATTGGATAAAGACATGTTAGTTTTCAAAAAGAAATATGAAGATATGTTGAAAAATGTGACTAAGTTCAATCAAGGAAAAGAAAATTGAATGACTTGTTATCTTTTCAAAAGTTGTCACATAATAATTATGGTATTGGATATATTGAAAAATCTTCATATTGTAGTAATATAGTTCTTTTGTAAAAAGAAAGTCTAAGAAAAATAAGTTTATATGGATTCCTAAGAATTTAAGTATTCATGATAAAAATACATATATTGCATCATACGTTCATGATAAATGTAATTCATGCAATTATGTGTATACTAACAGGTGGAAACCAAATTCAAAATGGATTTGGACTCTTAAAGGTTAATGTGTTCTTTTATGATTGGACCATCTAACGTTTATCTTACAGGTACCATGTAAAAATTGATAAGAAACATATATATATAATATATTTACTAATATATATGTTGCAGGGGAGAACAAAGTCTTTTCATATTTGTTATAACCCAATTCTGCAGGGGGAGAAAAAATTAACATATTTTCTGCAGGGGGAGCACTTGTGCATACAAAGAGTCATCATCAAAAAGGGGGAGAATGTTGGAACTTGTTTGATGAAGACTTTGTGAAGCATTTCATTTGAAGCTCTAACACACGACGAATCAAGAGTTCTTCATGATCAAGAATGCCCAAAGAGAGTTGATATGATGTGTTTTGTAAATGTGTAATAGCATGTCAAAAGCCTTGATGCACACACACATATCATATCCTATTAGTAGACTTGATCACCTATTAGTAGACTTGACTCTTTCTATTAGTAGACTTGACCCTTGCTATTAGCAGACTTGACCCTTCCTATTAGCAGACTAATAGGGTTATTAGTCGACTTATAAAAATGATTAGTCGACTAATACATGTTATTAGTCGACTTATAAAAAATACTAGTCGACTAATACATGGTATAATCGACTTATAGTTTCCCTAGTCGCCTATCTTTTGTCCTGAAAGATCCCAACTCTCTGTTTGTCACTATTAGTCGACTTAACAGTTTTTATAGTCAACTAATAGATGTTGTAGTCGACTTATACCCAAGATTAGTCGACTAACCCAATATAAATTGCCCAACTTAGTCGACTAACCCATATGTCAAGTCGACTATAGGCAGTTTCTGACTGTTGGACAGTTTCTGTATTCTGGTATTTTTTGCAACGTATCCAACGTTTGAATGTTCAAAATGGTTCTAATAACTACCCTAACTAACCCTAGAGTGCATCTATAAATAGGGTTGTTAATCTAAGGCGAAAATACCAATTCTAATCTTCAGTTTTCTTACCACAAAATTCTGCCAATTCCTGAAAACTGTTCCCAAAACTATTCCCACTTCAGTTCTTCACCAAAATCCTATTCTCTTGTGAAGATCTCTGAAGTTCCTCCTATACTAGACCTTGTCCACGTTCATACACAGTACCAAGGCTTATAGGAAAGTGTTGTAATTCTCAAAGCAATCATTGTACACGAGTGGCTTCTTGGTGTAGAGGCAGTTGTACAAGGTGAAGGTGTTCTCTTGGTGGAAGAGAAGGTGTTCTCTTGGTGGAAGAGAAGGTGTTCTCTTGGTGGGAAGAGATGGTGCACACATTTGGCAAAGGGGATTTGTCAAGTGGTGTGCATGGTTGTGATTTTGGGTGTACAAAATCAAGGATAAAGGAAAATCTCAAGGGTGGCTTGGGGAATGGATGTAGGTCACGAGGACCGAACCAGGATAAATCTCTGTTTGCGTTTGTCTAACTTTCTGAGATTTACTTTTCCTTTTATTGCAAGTTATTTATTTGCTTAACATTAATCCTTCTTGTTTTAGTTTGTGTTGACTTGGGTATTTTTAGATCTATAATTGCCAACATAGATAGTTCTGCATTTGACATCATCTCGGGGACCAACAATTGGTATCAGAGCAGGAACTACAATTGGTATCAGAGCGGGTACAAGTCAACAACAAAGATGGCAACAGAGTTCTCATCATCCCAATTCAAAGAAGGATATTCTACACAACGTCACCGCTATTTGACGGATCCAACTACAACTATGAAAGTGTTAGAATGAAGATCTATTGCAATCGCTGAACTACGAACTTTGGAACATCGTAGAAGCATCGTACACCAACCAACAACCAACTACAACGCTTGGAGTGAGGATCAAAAGAAGAACGCGAACCTTTACGCCAAAGCAATGAATGCCTTGTTCAGTGCCCTAAAAAAGAAGAGTTCAACCGTGTGTCAACAGCCACTTCTGCACATCAAATATGGCATACTCTTCAGGTAACACACGAAGGCACAAATAAAGTTAAGGAATCTAAAAATATCTGTTCTTGTCCACAGGGTTGAATTATTAAAAATGGAGGAGAATGAAACCATATCCGAAATGGTTACAAGATTCACCGACATTACCAATTCATTAGCATCTTGGAAAGGACTACACCCAAGTTGAAAGAGTTCGTAAAATCTTCGTGCACTTACACCAGAATGTTAGAAGAAGACAACCACTATTGAAGAGGCGAATGATCTCTCAAACTATGACATTAGAAAACCTAATCGGTAATCTAATGGCATATGAAGTGCAGTTAGAAGAAAGAAAGAAGGACGAATGACAAACACCGCTCAAAGAAGAAAGAACTTGCCTTCCATGCATCCTCCGACACGAACGATTTCAATGACGATGAAGAGGAGATGGCAATGCTTTCAAAGAAATTCAGGCGATTCTTAAAGCAAGGTAAATTCAAATGCTTTAATTGTGATAAAACCAGGTCATATGAAGATGGATTGCCTTTGCTCAAGAAGAAAGAAAAATACAAGAGCAAAAAGTTCAGAAAGAAGAAAAATTACGAAGCATCATCAGAATACAGTGATTCATCTTCCTCTGACGAAGAAAAAACCACTGAAGGTGTCAACCTTTGTTACATGGCCCTAGAAGATGATGAGGTATCATTTACTAAACTTTCAGATGCATTTCATGAATTATTTAATGATCTGAAAAAATGAAAAACTGAAAAATAAAGTTTTATCAAAAGAAAATGAAAAACTTTTAAATCAAAATTCATGTTATGCTCTATAAGTTTCTTGTATAAACTCTCAAAAAGATGAATTTGAAAAAGTAATATCATCTTTGAAAAATGATAATGAGAAGTTTATCAAAGAAAAAATTTTTCTTAAAAAGGAAACTATGTCTTTGAATGAAAGGATTTCTATATTGGATAAAGACATGTTAGTTTTCAAAAAGAAATATGAAGATATGTTGAAAAATGTGACTAAGTTCAATCAAGAAAAGAAAATTGAATGACTCATTATCTTTTCAAAAGTTGTCACATAATAATATGGTATTGGATATATTGAAAAATCTTCATATTGTAGTAATCCATATAGTTCTTTTGTAAAAAGAAAGTCTGAGAAAAAATAAGTTTATATGGATTCCTAAGAATTTAAGTATTCATGATAAAATACATATATTGCATCATACATTCATGATATATGTAATTCATGCAAATTATGTGTATACTAACAGGTGGAAACCAAATTCAAAATGGATTTGGACTCTTAAAGGTTATGTGTTCTTTTATGATTGGTACCATCTAACGTTATCTTGCAGGTACCATGTAAAATTGATAAGAACATATATATATATTTACTAATATATTTGTTGCAGGGGGAGAACAAAGTCTTTTTATATTTGTTATAACCCAATTTCTACAGGGGGAGGAAAATATAACATATTTTCTGCAGGGGGGGCACTTGTGCATAAAAGCGTCATCATCAAAAAGGGGGAGAATGTTGGAACTTGTTTGATGATGACTTTGTGAAGCATTTCATTTGAAACTCTACACACGACGAATCAAGAGTTCTTCATGATCAAGAATGACCAAAGAGAGTTGATATGATGTGTTTTGTAAATGTGTAATAGCATGTCAAAAGCCTTGATGCACACACACATATCATATCCTATTAGTAGACTTGATCACCTATTAGTAGACTTGACTCTTTCTATTAGTAGACTTGACCTTGCTATTAGTAGACTTGACCCTTCCTATTAGCAGACTAATAGGTTATTAGTTGACTTATAAAATGATTAGTCGACTAATACATGTTATTAGTCGACTTATAAAAAATACTAGTTGACTAATACATGGTATAGTCGACTTATAGGTTTCCCTAGTCGACTATCTTTTGTCCTGAAAGATCCCAACTCTCTGTTTGTCACTATTAGTCGACTTAACAGTTTATATAGTCGACTAATAGATGTTGTAGTCGACTTATACCCAAGATTAGTCGACTAACACAGTATAAATTGCCCAACTTAGTCGCCTAACCCATATGTCAAGTCGACTATAGGCAGTTCTGACTGTTGGACAGTTTCTGTATTCTGTATTTTTTGCAACGTTATCCAACGTTTGAATGTTCAAAATGGTTCTAATAACTACCATAACTAACCCTAGAGTGCATCTATAAATAGGGTTGTTAATCTAAGGCAAAAATACAATTCTAATCTTCAGTTTTTGACCACAAAATTCTGTCAATTCCTGAAAACTGTTCCCAAAACTGTTCCCACTTCAGTTCTTCACCAAAAATCCTATTCTCTAGTGAAGATCTCTGACGTTTCTCCTATACTTGACCTTGTCCACGTTCATACACAGTACCAAGGCTTATAGGAAAGTGTTGTAATTCTCAAAGCAATCATTGTACACGAATGGCTTCTTGGTGTAGAGGCAGTTGTTGTACAAGGTGAAGGTGTTCTCTTGGTGGAAGAGAAGGTGTTCTCTTGGTGGAAGAGAAGGTGTACACATTTGGCAAAAGGGATTGTCAAGTGGTTTGCATGGTTGTGATTTTGGGTGTACAAAATCAAGGATAAAGGAAAATCTCAAGGGGTGGCTTGGGGACTGGATGTAGGTCACGAGGACCGAACAGGATAAAATCTCTCGTGTTTGCGTTTGTCTAACTTTCTGAGATTTACTTTTCCTTTTATTGTAAGTTATTATTTGCTAACATTAATCCTTCTTGTTTTAGTTTGTGTTGACTTGAGTATTTTTAGATCTATAATTACCAACAGAGATAGTTCCGCATTTGACATCATCTCGGGGACCAACAATTGGTATCAGAGCAGGAACTACAATTGGTATCAGAGCGGGTACAAGTCAACAACAAAGATGGCAACGGAGTTCTCATCATCCCAATTCAAAGAAGGACATTCTAAACAACGTCCACCGCTATTTGACGGATCCAACTACAACTATTGAAAGTGTAGAATAAAGATCTACTTGCAATCGCTGAACTACGAACTTTGGAACATGTATAGAAGCATCGTACACCAAGCCAACAATGAACTACAACGCTTGGAGTGAAGATCAAAAGAAGAACGCGAACCTTAACGCCAAAGCAATGAATGCCTGTTCTGTGCCCTAACCAAAGAAGAGTTCAACCGTGTGTCAACAGCCACTTTGCACATCAAATATGGCATACTCTTCAGGTAACACACGAAGGCACAAATAAAGTTAAGGAATCTAAAATATCTGTCTTGTCCACAGGTTTGAATTATTCAAAATGGAGGAGAATGAAACCATATCCGAATGGTTACAAGATTCACCGACATTACCAATTCATTAGCATCTCTTGGAAAGGACTACACCCAAGTTGAAAGAGTTCGTAAAATCCTTCGTGCACTTACACCAGAATGGGAGAAGAAGACAACCACTATTGAAGAGGCGAAATGATCTCTCAACTATGACATTAGAAAACCTAATCGGTAATCTAATGGCATATGAAGTGCAGTTAGAAGAAAGAAAGAAGAACGAACGACAACACCGCTCAAAGAAGAAAGAACTTGCCTTCCATGCATTCCTCTGACACGGACGATTCCAATAACGATGAAGAGGAGATGGCAATGCTTTAAAAGAAATTCAGGCGATTCTTAAAGCAAGGTAAATTCAAATGCTTTAATTGTGATAAACCAGGTCATATGAAGATGGATTGCCCTTTTGCCAAGAAGAAAGAAAAATACAAGAGCAAAAAGTTCAGAAAGAGAAAAACTACGAAGCATCATCAGAATACAGTGATTCATCTTCTCTGACGAAGAAAAAAACCACTGAACGTGTCAACCTTGTACATGGCCCTAGAAGATGATGAGGTATCATTTACTAAACTTTCAGATGCATTCATGAATTATTTAATGATCTGAAAATGAAAAAACTGAAAAATAAAGTTTATCAAAAGAAAATGAAAAAATTTTTAAATGAAAATTCATGTTATGCTTTACAAGTTTCTTG